>APFE030999045.1:52206-69765 GCA_000404065.3 Pinus taeda
GCGATAATCATACAAGTAAATTTAAAAACATTCCATAACATGTTTAACAAGACAAGCCATTAATAACGATATCATATATATATAGGAGTGTGTCAAAAATACATCGTCCTCGATCATAGGTTGAAAAACACCTTATGATTGGCAAAAATGGTAGGTACAAAAAGCAAAATGTCATGTGTGACTACAATAAGCGATCATCCCATCACTGGTGATGATCTCGATACGAAGCCACTGCATGGGCCACCTTACAAAGTAACCTCCTAAAAGGTCTGGGGACTCCAATCACATAGCGCTGAAGTTGACGAGGGATGTCGTTTATGCTGGTCTCGGGAATGTCCCCTGTCAGGTGCTTTAGGTGACTCTCCAACTCGGCCAAGGTCTTTGTTGATTCGTCCTGTGGGGCTGGAGCTGGTGCAACTGGTTGTTTTCTCTCGAAAGGCCGGAGAGCGGCTGGTCGTTGTGGGCCCACATCTGCATTTTGAAATTATTACTATCAGTTTTGAGATGATATAAAATTAAAAAATTAACATTAGGAAAGTGTTGAAAATGATTACCTGAGTTGTCCCACTTCTCTCCTGGAGGAAGAGCCATGTCTGGGTCTCCACGAAAGTCAATCCTAGCATAAGGAAAGTCCTGGATTGAGAAAACCTGGTGCTCCAACCATTGGAAAAACTCAGGTTTGAACCGGACGACCTCGGTCCCCTCGTCAGGATGACGGGCCATGACTGCGACCCATCGCATCAGTCTGGGCTCTCGGGGATGCCCAAATCCAACTGTAAGGTGCTGCGGATGAGCATAGGAATCCTCTCCAGGCCAAAGCTCACGACTAAAGCTCCATACCCAAAAGTCTTCAGTCGTCCGTTCTTAGCCCTGGTTAATTGGCCCTTCACATTGGCCAACACGGCATCGCACTAGTTGAAGATGGTGCCCTGAAAGCAATCGACTGCCATACGCATCTGGGATTTGGTGGCAACATGTAATGCGGCATCTCCGCAAAGTCTAGTAACAGTGAATGCAATCACCATAAGCTCAGGACAGGATATAGTCTTTATGTCTATCCCTTTGTCTCTAGTCTGGCGGTTGTAGTACTCTAACCAGAGGCTATCGACAGACTGGCCACCTGCCCTAGTCTCGAACAGAGTCAAGTCAACGCCTCTCTTAGCTAAACCAGTCAAGAAGTATATATCCACCGGCTCGATCTCAAGCTGGTGGCCGCCACTGAAGAAACATTGGTCCTCGACGCTCCATTTGTCAACCATCCACTGTAAGAAATCCACTTGAGCCCTCATGCCAGGAATGGCCCAGTATTTGTATAGTCTGCATGCCCTCAAAGCATCAAGTGAAGGTTGATGGTTCCATGTGGCCGCATCTACGTCCTCGTGCTCTTGTTCGCGCCAATCTAGCATGGTGTACTACCTACATCAAGCCCAAAGATAAATTAGGATGCTAGAATTGTTTTTCTTTGGTCTATTTTTGAAGTTTTTGGGTTAAAAACCCTCGCGGCGGGGTCCGCACCCTTCTTGTTGGACCCAGTGCGTGGGACCGCACTTTGTCTACATGGAAGGTGTGGACCCCGCGCTTTTTCCCAATGGAGAAAAATTCGGGGTCTGCAGGTTCGCAGTGGTGAGCGTGCGTACCCCGAGCGTGGGTTTTTTGCCTCAAAACCCTCCTAAAAAATGAAATGAAGGACTAAATTGAAAAATTAAACGGTTAAAAATGAAGAGGAGGATGATGTGGATTACCTGGTGAAGATGGCGTTTGATTCCGACGGTTTGATTTTCCGCAATCTTCTCGGGAAGTTTTGAGAGCAAAAGCACTATTTTCTCACCCAAATCACAAATGGTAAAAATGAATGGTAAAATCCCCTTTTTATAAGTTTTTTGAGTAAATAAATTTCAAATTTGTTTATGTTTCACTTTGAAAAGGTATTTTTGCGACATTTTTATCTCTTTCAAGCAGGTATGAGTAATGTTTGTGTTTTTGTGCAAGATAACAGGATTATTCAGGCGAAATCTATCATTTTCAGCTAGAGTCACCTTTAAGCTCTTTTCTGACTCCTGAAACATGAAAATATTGCTGAGTTTTTCTTTTAAGCTCGTTAAAATGGAATTAAAAGACGGTCGATTTACAGCTCTTTTTCGACTGTAAAAACATAAAAAGATTGCCGGATTTTTGTCGTTTCGAATTCGATATTGGTTATAAAACGACGTGTCCTTGGTCGCTTTTTTACTTTTTTGGATCAAAGACACTAATAACGAAAAATACTCCTTGGTCGTAAAAGATCAAGTGGTTCTCTCAAGTATTATTTTATACTTTTTCGGGCTTGGGAGACACAAATTTACGAAAAAGTCAAACCCATGGAGTCGTTCTTAAGTTTTTTCAGACTCTCTAAAAATGAAAAACGCCGAGTTTCTCCTATACTGGACTCGTTAAAATTCGACAATAAAGGACCTGTTCTATTACAAACAGGAACGGACCAATCCTTCTTAGGGTTCGAATTTAAACTAAGTTGGAATCACTCGAAGGGTGAGCTTATAATCAAGCATATGTTATCCTGCTCAAGCTTGTAAAAAATAAAGAGGTACTTGCCAGAAATGGTGGGGGAAAAAAGAGAAAAGTGAGTCTGCTTGTCATACTTTATAACCACTCTTGAACACGACACTTTCATTCACCTGGGTTGGGAAATCCTTTACCTAACAGTTGATCAAACCTTATTGAAAGTCTTCAGCCGGTTTCTGGGTATTAACTTTGGGTCAATCATTACCAAACCATCTGTCGTGTCGTTATGTGTTCAAGAGTCAGTGCAAATAAGCCATTCATCTGCAAAATGTCTGTCATCCATCTTGACCATCCCTGAGTCAGTCCTTGCAACTAAATTTCTTCAACTTGATCTATGATTTCGTGTCCTGAGCTTGCTTACGACGGATCGCTTTCTATCGGCTCCGACTCATTATTTAGAAAGATGATCTAGGAATCGTCAGTACCTTGGGATCTGCATGCCTCAATGGCAGGTTTCTCGCCTTTGACGACGGTTTACATCATTGACTTTCGATCAAAGGATTCCGTGACATGTTCGACATCAACACATCTTATCACATTTCACGGATTGTGCTGATTACTTTGAGGGACATTGTCATTATTGGTGGTTCCTCTCACGCTTGTTAACAGTTTATATCATTGACTGGTAATCAAGCGGTTTCTACCATGTTCGACTTCGACACATTCAATCGCATGGATAGAATCATACTATTCAGGACGTAGAAATGAAGACCCTGGATCTAGTTTCCACCATCCAGGTTGCGAGGAATCTTGTATTCGTTATATTATGGACTATTCATAAACAGATGGCTGCGTCCATACTGTGTCCACATGTGTCTATACTTATGATGTGTTACGAGATCATTCCTCTATCAGAGCAGTAGTTAGTCTTCTAGTCAGTTTTCAGTCTCTTAGTCAGTTTTTTATCTGAGTATGGGAATGCCTACCTCAGCGATGATATGATCTCATATATATATTTTGCATTGAATGTTTTTACAGGTTCCAACCGGGCTCTCCGCAAGATGATCCTCGAAATGATAAAGCACTTCACTCTTCTTATATGATAAATGAAAAAATCCTCATATACTACAGACTTCGCACTTTAGGGGGCAATCTGTTACACAAAAATATCGTCACCTTGATTATTTGGAGTCGGTGTAGGTCTATCACCACCTATACCAACTTCCTAAGCAAGTCTCAAACCTCAGCTCTTTAGAACAAGCTTTAGAAATGAGAGAAAGACATCAAAAAAGCAATGTAACTTTGGTTCCGCACTTTCTCTCACTTTTGCCAGCGGGCCTGCACCTTCTGTTCAGAATATCTGCGTACTTATATGCTCTGTATGTAAAGGGGAGGGTGCGTACCCCTGTAAAAGTCAAAAGGCACAATCTTTATATCTTAAAAAACTCACTTGGGTTAATTCTAGAGTTTTCTAGAAGGATTTTTTATGTGGATTGTTCGCTCCAAGTGGTTCATGCGTCCCATGAGAGAGGAGCTAATTCCTTGTTAGAGGAGCTATCCCTTTGAAGGAGGACCTAGTAACTGCTCTCCATTGCACTATAAACTGAGGCATTGGGTCAGTGGCCAGAGAGGTAAGAAGCTGAACTTTTGAGGGTAAATGCTAGTGAAATCCAGACTTCCTATTTGAGCTTAAGAGGAGAGATCACATACCTTTTTGGCTTCATTGGGGAGTGAGTGAAGCTTGTCAAAGTAGAGGAGACTTCTTGTTGGACCCTGGGAGGAGCTTTTACAGCGTCAAGGCAAAGGTTGTAAAGTTCTTCTTCTTTTGAATTAATACAATCAGAGTCATTTTTCTCAACAAGTATCTTATGTTATTTGTTTCATGGACTCCTTGACTTTCATGTTAAATATGTTTTATAATACTGGTTATTCAGGTGCTATTTAATCGTTTGCCTTGTTTGTGTTTGCAGGTTTGCGACAAAGGAACTTACTTGGATTAAATAAGCGAAGGCATCCCCAAACTTGCATTGGACATGAGGTAGGCCTTAAACACATTTGTTTGCCATTATTTATAAAGCACATTTATAGAAAGATAGTGTCTGGTTGGTTTGCTTGTCATTAGGTCTTCTTTAGATTCTAGGAAGGTCTATCTTGTCTGCAAGATCGACTCATTCCACGTGACAAAGATCTCACTTTTGACAAGCCTCTCACAAAAATCAAGAAAAGTTTTTGGGCCAACATCACTCAATCCATAAATGATGTTTGGCCTTCCATTCAAGTAATTTTGAGCAGATTGATCTAGTGAAAGCAGCATAGGAAGAAATTCAAAAGACAAAAGCACAATTAGGACAAATACCTGATGAAGCCAACAGAATCATACATTTTTTGAATATCAAGAATAGTAAACAACTGGAAGAACTTGGCATCACAGATAGAACATAAACCATTTTGGAGATCAAAAGGGTGCTAACAAAAAAAACTTTGATGCAGAATTTAGAGAGAAGATGTCATGATATGCAGGTAGAGATTAATGCTTTCATGGAGAAGTTTGTTATTTTGCATAATAAAGGGCTACAAAGTCCTTTAGTGATTAATGATAGATTAATGAAGCATAGAGATTATGTAGATAAATTGAATAAATATGCTGGCAATCAAGCTAGTTCATCAACAAGTGCATTAGGAATAAAAACACTCCCCACAGGCTGAGTTCTCTATGACAGCTTGGAGAACTTGTTCTATGTTGAGTATGAGATAAAGCACTTGTTCCCAATCCAACCTACCTTTTTCAGATATACAGAAACTGACGAGACCGTGAGGAAACTTCAGAAGCACAGATTTCCAAAGCCAAAATGGTGGGAAGACATGTTGGAAATTTTGTAAATTTATCCTTGGTAAAATGTAAATTTTGGTTATTTACTGTAGTAAGTAATGAACAAAGATGAACAGAGATAAAACAGGTCGAAGTGTATCAGAATAGGTAAACAGTATCAGTCAAAATAGGACAGCCAGCACAAAGTTACTAAAGAAGACAGCAGCAAGCCAAATCATAGGGCCTGCCTCTAGCACACTTGACAAGAAAAATAACAGCACAACATCAGTTTACCTTTCTCCTATCTTCGAGACTAGTTGTCTCTATTTTCTTGTAACTTATTCTTAGTCCTCCTAGAATATATCTCACTCTGTTATGAGATATTTTTTGTAAATTTTTTTGTATAAATAGTCCCTCAATTGCAGTATTGAGGGTGGATTCTTAGACATTGTTGTAGTATTGATTATTTTGGAATAAGTGTTGTTGGAAAAACTTTTGTATGGCTTGCTGGATAAAGAATTGATGCAAAGGACTTTCCACGGATTTCTCGAATCAAACACCGGATCAATAAGTCCTCTATACCTTGTGTTTTAAAGTTTTCCTTGTTTCTTATATCATCTATGTTTCATATCTGAATGATAAACGAAAAAGAGTAATTCAAAATATGCTTGATTGCACTCTGTTTTCAATCGTTATTACTTCTAAATTAGGATAAACAGTGAAATCTTAATTGCTCTTGTTTTCTAGTTTGTTCATTTTGATTATTTATTAAAGAATACTTAACTGCTCTTTATTAGTAATCATTCAAGTTCCCTTTTTCAAATAGGTTGAAGGATTCTTAACTGCCCTTCACCCATTTTGAAACCATTCCATTTATTCTAAGTCTTTATTTGTTTCATGTTTGACCATCTTGCCCTGTGAAACTATCCTTTGTTAAGAAACCTAATCCATTTAAGCCATTTTCTTTTACTCCATTAGCCCAATGGCCTAAACTAGTCAGTCCTACCCCTCTGCTATTGAATCTCACTGCCCAAACTCAAACAAAACTCCTAAACTTCACAACTAGCCTAATATCTTTCAAAACAAAGCTAAAACTTAAAGAGAGAGCCCTCTCTAGATACAGATTGGCTAGATTATGTATCTAAAAGTTGGTTTGTGGTTACCTCGGACACATTTCCTCTTCCCAACAACTTTAAGGAAAATATGAGTGATAACAAACCAACAAAGGCAAAGAACCAAAGCAACCAGGGAGAAAGAACAAATGGAAAAGCAAAAAAGAAGAAACGAGATGATCCATCTCCTGAAAAATCTTTTGAAAACCCTTCCAAGCAAAAGAAACCCGGTCATCCATGCTTTATATGCGATGAGGATCATTGGACGAAAGATTGTCCACATAAAGCTGACATTAAGAAGTTCTTCAAAAACACGAAAACCTCAGCGGTATTGTCTGATCCATTTCCAAACCTAGAAACCAATATGGTTGCTAGTGACAATGCTTCCCCATCAAGTGCTTACGTTGTCCATTTCAAAACAGCAAAATGATGCTTTGATATCGACAAGGAATAAAGATTACGGGAATCCAAGGTTGTCGAACAACAAGGCTACTGAACAACCTAGTAGTTCGATAACAACTTCACCGAAGTTGTGCCACCCATCATTCCTAAGCTGACGATAAACCCGCCAAAGGGAGTAGTACACAAATTGACATTTAATCCTTGTACCAAACCAGCACAGAATTATAATATAGTAGAGGACTTGGCACAATCACCGTCTGATATGTTGACACTTGAAGTACGGGAAAATTGCCCCTCCCAAAAGCAAGCTCTATTATCAGCAATAAGTGGGATTGACCCAGCAGATTCCAACCTTGTGGCCTCTAATCATAAAGGATATGAACCCCAATTACTAGCTCAACTTTCTTTCCTCATCCAAGTGAAAGCCCTCAACAAAACTGTTCATCGAACAATCATTGATGAGGGGGCATCTACCTGCATTATGTCAATGAGTTGCTGGAAAACTTTAGAATCACCACCCTTGTCAAGATCATCAACGACATTAAAAGCATTCGATGGATGAACATACACCCCATACAGTATTTTAAGTAACTTGCAAGTTGAATTCGGGGGCAAACAGTAGAAATTGATGTTGAAGTTATCGATGGAAAGCCCGATTACAACATCCTACTGGGAAGGCCATGGATTTATGCTATGGCTGCTATTGTGTCAACATACTTTAGAAACATTGCATTTCCTTTTCAAGGAGGAATTACAATCATTGACCAACAAACCTTTCTCCCCAACAGTTCACAAGTTACGGGAAGCATCCGGATGATCCATGAAAGCTCTCAATCGCTTCAAAACATCGAAATAGGCCTGCTAAATACCCTGCATTGATGGGTACTTTTGCCCTACCACCTCTAAACAATATGGCGGAAGTGGCCGCGGTAGGAACCTGCAATATGGTATATTCTATTCAAAGGATTTCCGAACATGATGTTAGCATGGATCATCGCCAGGTATTGCCTCCAAGCCCAATAGAAATATTGTAGCAATCAATGTTCTCGGCATGGGCGGCAAACCCAAATCAACGCTCATAGAGCGTTTGGGTAGATAGGTCTAAGGAATATGGTACCTCTTCAGATCCTTGGTCCCATGTACATTCTACAGATGAAGGAATTATTCAGTCAATGATGATAGGACAGGCACCACGAGAAGATTACCACCATCGTTCCCATCTTCCAGATTACAATGAAGATTCTTCCAGCGACCTTAATCATCCTTTAGTTTTTGATTTTCTATCAAATACTGTAAATACGGTCGATTTTGAGCGAAATTTGTCCAATATTGAAGAAACTATCGCCATAAATATCTCGACCAAACCAGATGTTGTAGAGAATATTCATGTCGGCAAATCATGTTCTTCTTCAGAACTGGAAGTATATTACACTCTCTTTCGCGAGTTCAGAGATGTCTTTGCATGGTCATATGAAGAAATGCCAGGCATTGACTCGAGCATAGTTGAACATTAAATTAAGATGTATCCAGATGTCAAACTAGTATGACAACGGCTTTGACAGGTACACATGAAGAAAGTTGATGCCATCAAGGCGGAAGTTGAAAAACTTATGCATGCTGGTTTCATCTACCCGATTCCTCTAACTGATTGGGTATCGAACATTGTTCCTATGATGAAAAAGCAGGGAATGATTAGAGTGTGTGTCGATTACAAGGATGTAAATCAAGCTTGTCCAAAGGACAACTACCCTACACCCTTCATCGACCAGATAATTGATGAATGCGCCGGATGCGAAATCTTTTGGTTTATCGATGGATTTTTTGGGTATAATCAAATAAATATCTGCCCACAGGACCAGTCAAAGACTGCATTTATTTGTCCGTGGGGCACATTCGCGTACCGCAAGCTACCATTTGGTTTAAATAAAGCAGGGGAAACTTTTCAGAGGGCTATGAATTACGCCTTCCATGACATCAAGACCATCGTTCAACCATATCTCAATGATCTTCCAGCTCATTTACGAAAGCGGACTGATCATTTGCAACACTTGAGAGCTATATTTCTACGTTGCCGACACTACAAGATACGACTCAATCCGAACAAGTGTGTGTTTTGTGTCAGTTCCGGTCATTTACTTGGCTTTGTTATTTCAAAAGAAGGGATTCATCTTGACCCATGTAAGGTTCAGGTGATCATCGATATGCCTCCACCTTCAAATTTGCTTTAGATTCATAAACTCCAAGGGAAAGCAAACTTTTTGAGAAGGTTCATTCCAGATTACGCCAAAATTGCTAAAGGTTATACATGTCTGTTGAAAAAAGAAGTGCCCTTCAACTGGGATCAGGTTGTGCAAGCTTCCTTTGATGCTATAAAGGAATCCCTAATAAAAGCATCATTAATGTATGCTCTTGACTATCAAAAAGACTTTAACCTATATCTAGCTGTGGCAGATACGACCATCGCAATGGTTTTAGTTCAAGAAGACAACGGAATTGAACATCCTGTTTATTATTTAATTTGAAACTTAAATGATACAGAAAGCAAGTACTCCTATGTTGAAAAGCTGGCTCTCGTAGCTGTTCAACCAGTACAGAGATTTCGACTATATCCTCTTTCGTAAAACTACCATTTTGTCAGATTGCAACCCTATGACTTACATCTTGTCGCGACAGTTTCTTGGGGGAAAATATTCAAAATGGATAGCTATTTTACAAGAGTTTGATCTGGAATTCATAAAATCCAAATCAAAGAAATCTCTAGTTTTCGTAGAGTTACTATGCGACTTCCCATCGTTCTCCAACGATTCAACATCTAAAGCAACAATCGTAGATGAATCTTTGTTTCTAATATCGACGAGCGATCTGTGGTTTGGAGATATAATCATATATCTCCAAACCCAAACATATAGGCCTAATACCTCTCGCTCATAACAACGACATACTCGATACCAAGCAAAAGACTACATGATCGTCAGTGAAACACTTTACCGTTGTGATATCGATACAGTTCTACAAAGGTGCCTCACCCATGAGGAAGCCTAAAAAGTCCTAAATGATTATCATTCAGGAGCATGTGGGGGGCATCAATCTGGTTATGCTATGGCACAAAAGATTTTACGAGCACGTTATTTCTGGCCAACAATGTTCAAAGATTGCATAACAGCAGTCAGAAGTTGCCATGCTTGTCAAATCTTCGACTGCAAAACAAGAATACCACCCACCCCTCTGCATCCAGTAGATGTTGTTGGGCCATTTGCCAAATGGGGAATAGATTTCATGACATGTAACCCCACCTCGGTCAGGCAGCATGGGTATATCATAGTCGCAGTTGACTATTTTACGAAATGGGTCGAGGCGATGCCTACAGTGAACAACAACGATGAAACGGTTGTTCTTTTCTTTTTCAATAATGTAGTCTCCAGATTCAGTGTTCCACAAGCTATAGTCACAGATCATGGATCGCATTTCCACAATCACATGATGGTTGAATTGGCTACCAAATTAGGAATGTCCCATGATAGCTCTACTTTGTATTATCCGCAAGCTAACGGGCAAGTTGAGGCGCTCAACAAAGTCCTGAAGCGCATGCTGCAAAGGATGATTGGAGTCCATAAACGGAGTTTTCACCTAATCCTGTACTTGACCTTGTGGGCATACCAAACATCGGTGAGAAATGCAACTAGATTTACACCCTGTCAGCTGGTGTATGGCCTAGAAGCAATCTTACCAGTTCAGTGCGAAATTTCATCTCTCAAGCTCACAGTCGACCTTCTCCCCGAAACTTCAAAGGAAGAGGCTCATTTCGTGGAATTAATCCAACTGGATGAAACCCATCGTGACACTGCCTTGGCTAACGAAGCGCATAAGAAACGAGTCAAGGCGCAGTTTGACAAGAATGTCAAACCCTGTGTCTTCTCAGAAGGTGACCTGGTCTTACTTTACGATCAGGAATCTGATAAATTGGGAGCAGGAAAGTTTCAGTCTTTGTGGATGGGTCCCTATATTATTAAGTGTTTATTAGAAAAAGGAGCCTATGAGCTAGTAGATTACGATGGGATTCCACTGTCACAACCCCAAAACGGGTTTTACCTTAAGTGTTACTATGCTTGACTAAGTGTAGTAATCTCTTCATATGCTTTTGTTCCATTTTAGTTTTTGTCAAGAGTGATCGTTTTGGTTAGGTAATCCACTTTTGCATTTGTTGCTAATTTCGAATCTATTGGAATCATTTGTTGGATACGCCGACGAAGTGATCCGTAGTACGTGGAACCTATCTTCTACAGCTTAGGCCATCTTTGATCCAAGCGACGAGTTAGTGGGTTTCAGAGGGGTATGTATTGGTCGATCAACAAACAACATCATTGAATATAGTGCATTGATAGAGATCCTCTCTGATGCCATCGCGCATGGCATATGCTAACTTGTCGTTAGGCTAGACTCACAACTCGTCATTCTACAACTTACTTGCGTCTATTCCGTTTGGAATCCAACTATCTATCGCATGTTCCTAAGGGTCAAGATTTTGGAAAGACAGTTTGATTCTATTCAATATCAACACATTTCCAAAAATTTAAACACATTAACCGATTCATTAGCAAATTATGTGTTAGATAGACATTTGCAACATTTATAAAAGAAAAGCATTTCATCAACATTTGCATCAGGATCATATAACTTAACCAAAATAAACCTCCGAAAATCAAAAATATATATAATTGTTTATAGTTTTTCACATAATGGTCTATGTCCAGGACAAAATCAGTCATACGACCCAGAAAAATCAAAATGCAAGGAAGCACCCTAGACTAATGGTGCTGGTGATAACAAGTCACTGCCTGTGCAATCATGCGTAAGAGCCTAATCCATAGGCTCGGCACGCCAGTGGTATGGTGTTGTAACCTCACAAGTAACTCGTCAGTCCTCACATCCTAAATACCAAGGGTGAGACCCTCGATCTGATCCTACAATACTGCAACAGTCTCGGCTACATCCTGATCGTGAAGAACAACCCTCCCTACAGCCTCTCCGACTGGAATGGCAACTACTACTCTTGGGCGCACTATTGGTCGCACTGGTCCGATATCTGCACGAACACATGAGTTTTGATGAGTCTTGATAAACATTTAAAAAGCACAAGAACATTATAAAAGCAATAAAAAGAGACATGGTCAAAGATTTTTACCTATGAGACCCCACTGCTCGCTAGCCGGCAGCACCATATCTAGGTCACCCCAAAAATCCATCCCAGCATATGGATACTTGGCATAAACCATCTGCTGAAGATTTAACGACTCAAAGAAGGCATCAAAGAATGAAACCTGTGATTGACCAACATGTCTGGCCATAAGGTCAACCCATCTCTGCATCCGTGGCTCAGTCGGTGGTGGTAAACCGAGTGAAATGTACTGTGGCTGCATCAGTGGGATCTTCTCCAAGGCAAAAGCAGTCAGAATAGAACCATAGCCAAAGTTCTTGGATCTTTCATTTTTCACCTTGGTAAGTTGTTCTTTTATCACCAAAATGACTGCATCACACCAATTGAATACCTTTGGTTCAAGGCATTCCAAGGCGTACTGCATATAGGACCTGTTGGCCAAGTGAAGGGTCGTGCTACCAGTCAATCTAGAAAAGGTGAATAAGATAGTCCTCGAGGATCGGTCAGTGACATCTCGAATACTAATATTGTCGTCCCTACTCGGCTGAGATCCATCTCTACAGTATCGGCGAATATAATCCCTCACGGATTCGCCCCCATGGGTGGAACCTCATAGTGAGAGAGGGGCACCACGCCTGAATAAACTAGTCAAGAAGTAGATGTCCTCAACAGTCAAAGGGATGGATTTTTCCCTAATCTAGAACACTTGGTTGGTAGGATCCCATGCATCAAGGAAATATTGCAACAATTTGATTTTTTGCCTCATGCTAGATATGCGGAAGAACTCGAGCAAGCCACAGTTCCGCAATGCAGTTACCGTACCCGGATCATGCAAGGCAACCATGTCCTCTTCTTCATGCTCGCATTCACGCCATGTAACAACCATATTGCTCCAATGAATCTCTGAAGAAAAAACAAGAGAAGAATTAGGATCTTGATTTGGCAAAAAACAAGCAAAATTTCCATGAAAAATCAGTGCAAAAACTTTCCTCCTTGCACCCATCTTACCCTAGTTGTGTACTGGGTGGGATGCATACTGACTAACCAATGGCTAGCCCAGTATGCATCGCACCTTTCGATGTATACTAGGTGCGATGGGGAGAGAACGAATTTTTCAAATCCTAGAGGCTCACAAAAGAAGGAAAACATCCTCAGAATTCAGAAAGAAAAGAATGCAATTGAAGAGCTCACCTGGTCCAGATGGCACTACAAATCGTCCACAGAATCTCCCAGAATTAGCTGATGAAAATCAAGGGGGAAAAGCACATCCAAAGCTCCAACAATCTCAAATTCAAATAAAATGGTAAAATGAGGGGTAAAAACCACTTTTAAGCTACTTTTCACATAATTTAAGTAAAGTATTAGTTTTCTTGAACTCATTTTTCAAGCATGTATTCCCATTTCTAATCTGTTTGATGGAGCAATTGAACAGGTAGTACGACCATTAAGAGAATATAGTGTTAATGGTGAATCGAATATCAATGACCATTATCATGAGCAGTTTTACACGAAGTTCAAGCTCGTTAAAAAATAAACCTAACAATGAGCATATGTTCCACCAGAGTTTAATCTCTTTAAAAAATGAACCCACTGATGAGCCCCGGAATTGGGTAACTTATTGGGCTCATTTTGCCTAGTTGTTCTCGAACAATCCACCATTTTTCATAGTTTATGCATGTTTTTTAGTATGTTTATGTTAGTTGAACGAATGAGGGTGGTCACTTTACCAAGAAGGCTAATATGTGGTTATTTTAGGTTTTTGGACAAATTTTGGAACAAAGCCAAGCAATTATGAGCTAGATGACAGCCAAGCATGAAGGAACAAGGGTAAGGATTCGTAGGAAATATGTCTCTTGCATTAAATATCCCTTCCTCTAAATCTCCACCCTCAACTCAGAGCTCAGCAGGCCACCAAAACGAATCCTAAAGGCAACCGAGCAGCTTGGTGAAAAGTGACTGTTTACTGGCAGTTGGAGCAGCCGAGCCCCTTGAGTTAAGGAGGGTTGCTGAGGCCCCTCGTAGGCATAAATAGGAAGGCTTTCAGCCTTCGTATTTTACTTTTTGGACTGTTGTTATTTTTCACTAGGGTGCTGCTATTTTCTCAGCTCATTTTCGTAGCTGTTATTGTATAACTTTCTTATGAACATGGCTATTTTTGAGTAATGTAAAGCAACTTTATTTGGCATCAGTTCTGAGTTCCTTTAGGAGCCTGCAGCTCTTGGGGTTGGGCCCAACCCAAGTGCCAAGGCTTCCTTCATGTATTGTTATTTGTTTTTATGTCTTTGCAAAATAATTTATGTTAAGTAGATCAACATCTTGCTGGTTACATAGGTCATGCTTGATGATTAGATAGGATTTTTACATTCAGATTTAGTTGATAGACTAGTAACAAGGAAGATCTCCAGAAAAAGGCCATCAAGCACCTCTGATCTCACCTCTCCCTCAGTGGGAACATGAGCTGGGACAAAGGTGACATTGCTGCCAACAAAAACACTATCTTTGCTTCACCATGCAATTAGTAGTGTTGGATTCTTAGTTTCTGAACTTGATATCAGTTTTGATTGCATGCTTAGGGTTATGATCGCTTAGTTACATAAGTTATTTCATCTGATTTCTTAGAAAATAAACTTTTTTTCCATTTCTCTGTTGTTATCTAGGTCAGAATAGACTAATGTAACTAGGTCTTTGATTTTCCAAGTGTTGGGTTGTCCAGTTTGAAAAACAACTTGCAGAGCACCTATTGTCCTTCTTTATCTGCCCATACTCCATCAACTCCACCTACTCCATCCTCCACTTAGAACCCTTACCTTACATTTGCCTCATTCGCTTACTTTGCCATGATTCTCATCTTTTTGTGCAACATCTGTTCATCCCTCCTTGAACAAATCTAATCATCTGCGCCACTCCTCAACTCCATCCACCAAGTCTTGAACCTCCTCACACCCATATCTCACCTCTGCAGAGTTAAAAACAGTGAAAGCACATGCATGATAAATCTAACAACTTAATCAAAAATACAAAAAGATGTTTTCTTCAGATAGAAGTAGCTTAGACACATACATTTTACCTTCCTAGAAGTAATGGCATATTTTTCAGTAGCTTGCATCCTCTTTTTCGCATCAGTAGGGCTAGCTGGTAAAATTAGGTTTGTTAGGGTTTGCATTTCCTTTTAGCGTTTCAGTATCTTTCTGCAAGTAGATTAGCTTCCCTTGAGTTAGCTTTTGTCCATTAGTTAAAAAGCTTCTTCTTAGAGCTCATAAAAGTTGGCTTAAGCCCCTAGAGGACTTATGCCATCTGACCAAGTGACAGTTGCGGCAAGAGCCAATACTTGTCCATACAGCACCGTCGCTTCCAAGTTTGTTACGAACTACTGAGTTGATATAAAATAAACAAGGGAGTCCCAGGAGTTGCAGCATTATTGCTGCAATACTGGAGCCCACCACGCTTTTTGGCGTTGTTGCCGAGGAAGCATTAGAGTATTTGTGATTGTTTCTTTTCTTCTATTTTCTACCACAACCTTCTTCTCAGTAGTTTATTTCATTGACATTCTGCAATTTCATTTCCACAAAAATAGACTAGACATTTCCTGCTTTCCTAGACTAGCATTTCAATTCTGCAAGCATAGACTAGCATTTCAATTCTGCAAGCGTAGACTAGCATTTCAATTCCACAATTTCAATTTTGCAAGCGTAGCATAGCATTTCATTCTTGCAATTTTATTTCAGCAAAGTAGATTAGTTCTTTCCTGCTTTCATTTCAATTCCACATTTCATTTCAACAAGATAGATTTTAGTTAGTTGCAATTCAATCTATTTTCAGTTTTGCAGGTACAAGCAGAAAAAAACAAAAGCAGCCAAAAATATTTCATTTCATGCCTCGTAGGAACAGAGACAATACCGGAAAATTCCTACCCAACACCCCACCACATCACCGAGTCACCCTTCTCTCTTCTTTTGTGGCCATGATCCAGAAGAACCTATAGGTGAACCCCCTGAGGTATACGAAGATCCTATAACAAAAGAAGAGCAAGAGAATATTCCTCTTGAGACCATGGCTGAACACGGAAATGGTATAGGAGATAACGAGAGAATAGAAGGTGCCTTTCCCATCCGATAGACCAATGGGGACATGAAAATGAAAAACATAAGTCCCTCAGCCTTACCTCACTTCCATGGATTGACCACCGAAGACCCTGATACCTTCCTGTTTGAGTTTGTTGTCCTTTGTCGAACTTATGACTATGCCGAAGATGAGAAAAAGTTGAAGCTCTTTCCTTCTACCCTCAAGGATACAGCACTACGCTGGTTCATGGGGCTACCTGGAAATAGTATCACCACTTGGGCTTAGATGCAGCAAGTCTTTAACAACAAATACTAGGACTATTGTAGGTCAAAGGAAACAAAAGGAGAGATATTTTGGAGGACCATGGGAAATGATGAGTCTTTAGAAGACTATGAGGAAAGGTTCGAGCTTGGTTATAAATAGGCCAGGTGTACACTTGACCCTGAATCTTTGAAGCGGGTTCTGCTCCGAGGAGTCCCCAAAGACCTTCTAGATACCCTTCATTTGCTAGCAGGAGGGGATATCTACCAACTACCATATGAGGATATAAATATTGTGTTTAGAAACCATTCTAGGGCAGCCCGGAAAAGAGGTAGGGGGAATCCACTTTCATCTAGTACCACCTTCTCCAAACATGAGTTTTCTAATCATACGGAAGAACTCAAAAGTGAGATAAGACAGACCATTGCCATGCAACTTGATACTTTCCGACTTCAACAAAATAAAGAGGAAGTTGAAAGGGCTTTGGCCATTTTCTATCCCAGATGTACGACGAAGCACCCTAAGAATGAGTGTCCATTACACTCAGTAGAGGTATGCTTCATTTGTGAGGAAGACCACCCCACAAGCCAATGCCCAACCTTACCCGAATTTAAAGCCATGTACCTAGGGACCGAGGCAACCTCTGAACCTCTCTACTTCCTCAACCAAAGGAGGCCGCATGGGCTCAGACCTTACCAGCAGGGGATGCAAGGGACATCCCAAGCTTATTATAGCCCCAATCAATCTGCTCACATACCTTCTTGGGGTTCCCCTACCCATCCTTCATGGTCCACACCTCCTCCGTGGTCTTATCCATCTCAATACCATACTCAACCTCCTGCTCTTTCGTTTCCCTCTCATGTCCAGCCACAGCCTAAGTGGAATGCACCTCAACAGGGGTGGAGGCCCCAATACAACTGATCCAGGTGGATATTGGTGGCCACCTGCCAAGTCCTCCTGGACCCCCACCATTTTCTTTCTCAACATTTTCAGTTTCCTTAATTGTAGCACAACTTACTATTTTTAGCAGTTTTTTGGGTCCTGAACTTCCGAAGCCGTTTTGAGGCCCTAAACGATGTTTTTTGGGGAATCTGGGGGCAACACAAGTCCATGGAACATGGACCGTGTTGCCCATTACAAAAATGATAGTGCTCGAATAGATCTTTCTAATGAGCTATTGTACGCGTCAAACGGAGATCATATGCTAAAGTTACGACCCCGGGAAGTTGATGTACCAACTTACCCCCAAACGGGGCCCA
>APFE030999045.1:74931-85190 GCA_000404065.3 Pinus taeda
GGACCCCGGGAAGTTGATGTACCAACTTACCCAAAAACGGGGCCCACAATTTGGCGTTTCATCTTCCAGGGTTAGGTTTTGGAATGTGAAGGGTTTTTCCATTGTTTCTCAACAATAAATAGGCCTTCGAGCCTCATTGTACCACAGTTTAGAGGCATGTAGCCATCACATCTCTTCTCAGAGATAAGCTACCATCGCCCTAGCTAGTTTATTTCCATTTCTGATTGTAAGCATATTTTAGTATTTTCCATTAATGAAATGAAGTAATATTTCCGCTGCATATTTGTGTATATGGTTATCTCTATAATTTGTTGAGTTCCTGTTTAAATCTGGATCAACAACTCTCTTCCCACCATTTTGCCTCCACCACCTACACAACCATAACCATTACCTCTTGCTCCTCCAAGACAACCCCAGATGCCTGCCCAATCGAACCTGAACCCCAACAAAAAACAGGCCCAACAGGTATACACTGGGGAGACAACATGTCCTACCTATGCTATGGAGATCCAGGAGATCAACCTGCGATCTGGGAAGGTCCTTCCAGATCGCCCACTTCCTTCCCCAGAGGATGAATAAGAAAAACAAGAAAGTGAACCCAAAGCCATTCCACCTTTTCCTTAGTGACTAACAGCAACCACGCAACTAAACCCAGAGGAGACTAAGCTTCTAAGAGAACTTAAGCAGTTGTGTGTGAAAATACCCCTTCTCCAGGCCATAAAATATGTACCGATATACAACAAATTGATCAAGGAGAAGTGTTTCAGGCACCCAGGCATGTGCAAGAGAGATGCCCAGACTATCAATGTCATAGGACAACTGTTTGATGTGATGTTGGGGCAAGTAATCTGTCCAAAATATTTGGACCCTAGGAGTCCTGTGGTTGATGTCCACATCAATGGCACCATAATCCCCCACACCTTGATTGATCTAGGGGCTACCATTAATTTGATGACCAGGGATACTATGCTTAAACTCAACCTTTAGAGTTCCTTGAGGAAGACCTCGACAGTACTGCAATTAGCAGATCGTCCACCATGACTCCCGAAGGGATTATGGAAGATGTCCTGGTCTCTGTTGACTCTTGGGAATACCCTGCGGACTTCTTGGTCCTTCAGCCAAAAGCACAACTCACTGGATACCCCCTCATTTCAGGTAGGCCTTGGCTAGCTACTGCAGATGCTTACATCAGTTGTCGAGCTGGAAGCATGACCATCAAGAATGGGCCTATGTCTAAGCAGCTAGTCCTCTATCCTCCTGCCCAACCTCTGCTAGACCATGAATTACCACTCTGGTTGGAAGAGGGAGATGAGGATGAGGTCTACTCTGCACCTTTGTGCACAATAGAAGCCACCAGGGGAGGCCCTCAAAGACCTCTATGTGACTGATCCGACCTCTCCTAGAGTTAAGAATGTGGAATTTGGCCTTGAAAGAACCTTAAAGATCAACGCCTCCTTATCTCCCTCCCAGGAGAAGGAGTTGTGTAGCTTATTGAACATCCATTTGGATGCTTTCGCTTGGAAATATAAGGAGATGAAAGGAGTCCACCTGTCAGTCTATACCCATCACATCTACATTAAAGAGGATTGTAAACCAGTCAGGTAGCCTCAGAGGAGAATGAATCCAGCCCTTAAAGACATCGTCAAAGAAGAATTGCATAAGTTGTTGGATGTAGGATTCATCTACCCCATCTCTGACAGTGAGTGGGTCTCACCTCTAGTGCTTGTGCCCAAGAAAAATGGGAAGTGGAGAACCTATTAGACTACCGAGAACTTAACAAAGCCACCAAGAAGGACCATTTCCCTTTGCCTTTCATAGATCAAGTGTTGGATGGACTAGCAGGGAAGAAGTTCTTTTCCTTCCTAGATGGGTTTAGCGGGTATAACCAGATCCAAATCAGCCCGGAGGACCAAGATAAAACCACCTTCACTTTTCCATGGGGTACCTTTTCCTACTGGGTCCTTCCCTTTGGGTTGTGCAACACTCCTGCCACTTTCCATAGTAGTATTGGGCATATTTGCTGAACTGGTTCATGATTCGGTGGAAATCTATATGGATGACTTTACTCCTTATGGGTCCAACTTCCAAGAAGCATTGACTAACCTGGGAAAAGTTTTAGCCAAGTGTATTGAGATGAACCTGTCCCTCAGTCCCAAAAAATGTGAATTCCTGATGACTGAAGGGAATGTGCTAGGTCATACCATTTCTCAGCAAGGATTACAGGTGGATCCTAACAAGATCGCTATCATCCAAAAGGTTCCACCTCCTCAAAAGGTTAGATATGTTCATTGTTTTCTAGGCTTGGCCAGGTGTTAGAGTCGGTCTAGTTATCCCTCCGTCAGAGATCAAAGCTCTTTATGCATTTCATGTTTAGGTGTCCCATCAGTTTTGATCAGTTGCATTTCGTTAGGCATGCCATAACTCTGACGGAATGGTTTATGTCATTCATTCCCCTCATGCATGGTACTGCTGGTTCAGGTTTAGTCATAAAGCTTCAAAGGTCATTTACAATCATGTTTTAAATTTTTAGGTCTTAGGTCTAGGGTTGAGTCAATTTTGTTTTTAAAAGCCTTAGAAGACCAGCAGGCCAGAGGGATGTCTATGTTAGATAATCACTTCGATAATTTTCATCATTGTATAGATAAAGTATGACTTCTCTTCAAAACTCTGTTTTGAAGATAAGTCGTGGTCTCATTTTTGTAAAAAATTTCAAAAAACTTCAATCCTTGAAACGTCCAAGTGCAACCTTGGTCTCATTTGCCAGAGCATATCCGAGCTATCCCTGCAAAAAATTATCAGAGAAAATCATTATTTCAACCAATTTTAAGGGGAAACCAAAAAGGTCAAAGTCTATTAATTGTGAAAAAGTGTCAACGACAAAACATAAGAAAGTGGGTTTTGGATCAAGCAAAAATAAAAAGGGAGTCTATATGAAGATATTTTTCCTCATTTGCAACCCATTCCACATTCCAACAGTGAAGAGCATCACTCTAAGGCAATTTTGTGAGTTTGTAAGCAAATTGGGCCATTTCCAGGGTGCGCAACGCATCAGGCGACCAAGCTCAGTGTTATTTTGCACGCGCGCGGCGCGTTGGGTGAGGCGTGCGGCGCACTGGGGTTTATGCCCAAAATTTGTCCAAGAAAACACTAAAACGCCTCCTCTCAAGCATAAATTCACAGGTAGGCTTTTCTCCATGGCTTGTTCTTGGTTTTGAAAGGTTTATGTAAAGACTTATGATATATTTGCCATGAAAAACCAAGTGTAAAAACCCTCCTTGTCCATTAAATTGCTGTAATGATGCAGGAGCATCAGAACTGGCCAACAATGTGGAAAATTGTCCACATGTTGTGGCCTGATGGGATGAAATTCATTGGTGTGTGTTAAAATCCAGTTTATTAAGGAGGTCGATTTTACAAATAATTAGTTAATTATTGTAATGAGTGTGTCTATGATTTGTTATAATAGGTGTGGGTGAGCACTAATGGATAGGAGTTTTATTTGCTATAATTTTTAAAATCAGAAGAATTATGTATCGATTAGTTAGTAGATTAAAAATGTAACTGTTGTAATAAAGAGGAGAAGAGATCTTCTTCAAAAAGGGGGGTCTTTCTTTCTCCGTGCGATATGGAATTTCTGTTGGACAATAATCATTTTGAATGCAATCAAACAACAATGCAAGTTGTGAGCATTTCCTTCTAATTGGATTCCATTCAGCTTCGCGGTTCAAAATAGTGATTTCTATTTTTTCTTTGTTGAGCCAATTCCATGTGAGATCCTCCCATCTCATTGTATGCGTAATTGTACTCGGTGTAGCCACTTCTTGCGAAAATTGCAAACTTTATATGAAGACACGTTCATCGTTTGGTCGTTGAAAGGCCAGTGATATGGCTGCGTGATCTTCTTCCCTCAGCGTTGTACCGAGAATAGATTACGAAAATCTTACAAGGATTAGTCGTATCATTCCAAAGCACGGCGTTGGCTACAATCTCTCCAGAATTTAGGCACATCCAGGTTCCTGCACCAAATTGTGTTTCAACTCTGCCATGGGGAATACAGTCTTGAATTGAATCGGCGAGGAAGTCTAGATTTGCGTTGTGTCAACCGGCAACAATCAAGGGGAAGATAAATCGTGTTAATTGTAACAGTTCGATGTAATCGACATCGAAGCGGAAGTAATGGCGTGTTCCATCCAATCGCAATAAAACTGGGAGTTAGATTGAATTCCATTTTAAATGGAGGCAGTTCCAAATTTATGGCATCGGCGATGCAACTGCTACAGGTGATACGTGACATGTCACTGCAAAAAAAGGAGCGTGGATTGCTCAGCCTTTGTAAAAAATACAAATATGCAGATCTCTTATGTGTGCAAAACTTTTCCCCAGTGGGCGTGGATGTATAGAAAAGAAAGGCGTGTTAGCGCAGACAAAGAAAAGGGGAATTGAATTGTTGTTTGTAAATTTGCTATATATGATCACCATATGTATGTGCACCTGTTTTTCTCATTAAAACGATGGTTTGTCACTGTGTATGATTTTAAAAAGAACTGTAACGTTGCGCTTATATGCATAAACCAAATTTAGTTACATTCCTGTGGTTTTTTTTTAGTTTGACACCAGATTGCTCTTTCGGTATTTTGATATTTTAGAAGAAGCACGATTAATTGTAGACTATATTGTCAGCTACTTGTTGCCGAAAAAGAGAAGAGTGCGATCGGAGTTCAGGGTCATCAATTTTTTGGTATCAGAGCCAATTACAGCTGTTGTAGCAAAGATGCCACCAAGGCGACGAATTGGAAGAGGAAGACCAGAACCAAATGCAATCCTGATAGAAGAAGTGCAGAGACTGCGTCAACGAATGGAGACAATGGAAATAGCTCAGAGAAGAGCACCTGATGAGAGAATTGAGAGTTCTTCAGAAGAATCTAATGAAGAGGTGGAAGCAGGAGAAGAAAACGAAACTGCCAAAGTCCTCAAGATGTTGGCAAAAGTCGGAAGCAAACCCAAGATAGAAATTCCTATGTATGAAGGGAGTTTGAATGCAGAGGAGCTCATGGATTGGATCAGATCCATAGATCAATATTTCGATTATGAATAGGTTGAGGAGAATAAGAGGGTGAAGTTTGCAGTCACTAGACTGAAGGGCCATGCAGCGATCTAGTGGGACGAGTTACAAACATCAAGAACGAGAAAGGGGAAATTTAAGATCAAGCAGTGGGATAAAATGGTAAGCAAATTGAAAGCCAAGTTTTTTCCTGAAGACTATCATTTGAATCTTTTTAAGCAGATGCAAAATCTGAAGCAAAAAGGAATGTATGTTAAAGAATATACTAAAGAATTTTACAGGTTAAGTATCAGAACAGGGCATGTAGAAGAGGATTTGGAGAAAGTAGCCAGATATGTTAATGGGCTAAGGTATGAGATCCAAGATGAGATTAGCTTGTTAAGTTTGAAAACTGTTGAGGATGCCTATCAAGCAAGTTTGAAAGCAGAGGAGAAAATATTGCGGAAACAGAGGAAAGAGCCCAGCAAGAGGTAGAGGATCAGCCAAATCCAGAGGAACACAACATCAGTTTGAAGCAGGAAGTCCAAGCAGCAGATCACCACAGATGGGTGAATCTAGTAGAGGGCGATTCGTGCCTAGAGGAAGAGGGCGAGGAAGAGATGTTAGGTGTTATACCTGTGGAGAATGGGGACATATGTCATGGGACTATCCTCGTAACAAATCAGCAAGCCAGAGGGGTGCAAATGTGGCTAAGGAAAAGCCGGAACCACCTCAACTTATAGAATTGAGACTTCTGTGATTTGTCATAGTTGTAAGAAGAGCTTCGGCGTAAATCACATAAGAAAGAATTTTGTCGACGCATTTCGAACCAACTAGTGTGGTTCATCGTCAGGACGAGTTGAAGAAACAGACCTGGCCTAGCAGGTTAAATAGAATAATGCAGAGACTCCAACGGCTATATAACGGCTAATTTTGACCCTAGGACCCAACCCAACTATTTAATATTATTATTATTTCTCGAAATTAGTAAAATTAGGTACTATGAATGGAATCTTATGCAATTTATTAATTAAATAACATTAATAAACTAATATTAATGGTTATTGTGAATTAATTATTAGTTTAAATGATTTATTTTGAGGAACTTATATTATTATTGTTATTTTAGTAATATTAAAAATAATGTAATACTCTATTTCTAGAAATTAGTAAAAAATTAGTTTATGATGAATAGTAGTTTATTGAATAATAGTAATTTATTTGGTTAAATAACATTCGGTTATTAATAAAATATTGCTAATGGTTCTTATAAATTTATTATCAGATTGAGTGATTTACTTAAAAGCCGTAATTATATATTCCTATTCGAAAATAATAATGGAGTAATTTCAAAAATAATAAGTATTTTATTTATTAAATTAAAAACTAAATATATACAAGAATTATATATTAATGTAACATTAAATCATTTTTTTGTTTATAAAAGTTATTAAGCTTACTACCTATTAATACTATTCATAAGAGGTTGGATTAAATAATTTATTTTATATATTGAGATAAGAATATTATTTTAATCATATCACCTATATGGGCCCTACTTATTATTGCTATTTTAAGGAGTTGCAAATACAAATGAAGAAATCACCAATAAACATAAATTGACCATAACATAAACATAAGAATACATCATAATATAGAGACCCTAATAATCTTGATTATATGAAGAAACTAAATAATACCACCTAGGATAAGGACCTTCATAAAAAATTCAAATCAAAATACGATTAATAGTTAAAAACGAATATACAATAACAACAGCATACCCGAAAAGAATACTCGGACCGACCCTGAAGAAAGCGTCCTGGGTGAACACAGAGGGAAGGAAGGAACCCTAAGACGACAGGGCGGGGATCCAACTTCTACTGACCTTCCACCCATCATCTCTGTTGAGATTGGTGGATCTACGCTCAATTTCAATAGCTTCCCTTAACTTGCGGTGATGGAACCTGTCCACCCTGGCAATGACTTTGGCTTCCTCGATGCAGACATGATGCTTAGTCTTGTCTACGTGCTCTGCTAGAGCTAAGGATTTTATTCTTCCATGCCTTAGGTCTGCAGCATGCTCGCAAATTCTCTGCTGGATGGAGCGCCCTGTTTCACCTATATAGGGTGTCCCGCAAGAGCAAGGAATCAGATAGACCCCCTTCATGTCCTTGGGGTTAACATGATCTTTCACCGACCGCAGGGAATTACGGATGGTTCTGAGGGGCTTGAAGGTGGAGGGAATATCAAACTTTCTAAGGATCCACGCAATTTTGTTTGTGGTCCCTTGGATATAGGGAAGATGGACACCTAGATGGTGCTCCTTCGGCTCTTTCTTAATCAACGCATTTTTAGAGGCTTTAAGGAAAGCCTTCCGACCTAGGTGCCTACTATATCCGTTTTCCACAAAGACATCAAGGAGGTGGGATCTCTCTCTATCCAGGTTCTCATCATCCGAAATCCTGAGGGCACGCGTGGCCAGAGTGTTAAGAACTCCCATCTTCTGGGCCGGGAAATGATGGGAATCGGCGTGAAGATACTGCTCTGTGTGCGTTTTCTTACGGAACACCGCGTGGGATAGAGAGCCATCCTTCTTTCTAGAAATAAGAATATCCAGGAAAGGGAGGCTGCCATTGACCTCTTGTTCCATGGTAAACTTAATAGCCGAGGACTGGCCGTTGAGGTGATCAAGGAAATGATCGAGCTCCTCATGGCCATGGGGCCAGATGACATTAGTGTCATCAACATACCTCTTCCACAGCTTAGGAGGGAGACGAGCCGAGGCAAGAGCCTTGGCCTCAAAATCTTCCATGAAGAGATTCGCCACGATCGGGGAGAGGGGGGAACCCATGGCAACACCACAGGTCTGCTCGTAGAACTCTCCCTCGAAACAGAAGAACGTGGAAGTGAGACAAACTTCAACCAGATGAGCGGTATCCGGATCAGTTAAGCGATTGTTCACTTCCATGGCCTCTTTTATAGGAATGCAAGTGTACAAGGAGACCACATCAAAGCTGACTAGAATGTCTTCGGGGTCAAGCTTGATATCCTTGAGATCCTTGATGAAGGATGCAGAGTCCTTCACGAAGGACTCAGTGTGGCCAACCAGGGGCTTAAGCTTGAGAGCCAGAAACTTGGCCAGAAGGTAGGTTGGACCTCCGATGGTGTTGACGATAGGCCTTAGAGGGACCCCTTCCTTATGGATTTTAGGCACCCCGTAGATTCTAGGAGCGATGGGATTGCTCTCAATGAGCTTACGGGACAGGGCACCCACCGAGTTACTAGACTTGATGGCGTGAGCCACTGTCTTCGAGATTTTCTTTAGAGGGTTTTTGGCAAGTTTTTTATAACTGCCACTGTTGTGAAGATGATCCAACATCTTCCTACGGTAATCATCTTTGTTGAGGATGACCGTAGCCCCTCCTTTATTCGCCTTAAGGACCACAATATCCTCATTCTGATTTAAGGACTTAAGGGCATGGACCTCCTCCATACTGAGGTTCTTCCGAGGGGGTTTAGCCTTCCTTAGGACCACAGCACAATCTTGCCTGATGGTGTCCTTAATATTATCAGGTAGATCCTTGATTCCGTGTTCCACGTCACAGATAATATCATCTACAGGGATTTTACGAGGGACAAGGGCAAAGTTTAAGCCCTTACCTAAGACACTAAAAACGGACAGGGGGAAGGAAAAGCTTGAAAGGTTGACAACCTTCTTATTCAGAGAGGACGAGGGAGGAGAGACCTTTCTGCAGAGGTTCTCATGCTCAATACGAGAGTCAGGCGCAACATTGCTATCATGACCCCCAGTATTATTATTAGAATCACCTACATTATCAACATTGATAAAACAAATAGAATTACTATTGTCACTACCTAGATTATTATTACTCTTATCCTTATTCTTGATGTTATTATATAACTTATTATTATTATTCTCATAATTGTATAAATTACCATTATTATAAATACCTTCATAATTCCTATTGCTCAACGCATTGGAACCTACGCTAATGTCTATGTTGCATTTGCTATTAAATGGCTCCTCAGAACCATCCGTAATTCCCTGCGGTCGGTGAAAGATCCTGTTAACCCCAAGGACATGAAGGGGGTCTATCTGATTCCTTGCTCCTGCGGGACACCCTATATAGGTGAAACAGGGCGCTCCATCCAGCAGAGAATTTGCGAGCATGCTGCAAACCTGAGGCATGGAAGAATAAAATCCTCAGCTATAGCAGAGCACGTAGACAAGACTAAGCATCATGTCTGCATCGAGGAAGCCAAAGTCATTGCTAGGGTGGACAGGTTCCATCACCGCAAGTTAAGGGAAGCTATTGAAATTGAACGTAGACCCACCAATCTCAACAGAGATGATGGGTGGAAGGTCAGTAGATGTTGGATCCCCGCCCTGTCGTCTTAGGGTTCCTTCCTTCCCTCTCTATTCACCCTGGACGCTTTCTTCAGGGTCGGTAGGATTATTCTTTTCGGGTATACTGGTGTTATTGTATATTCGTTTTTAACTATTAATTGTATTTTGATTTTACTTTTTTATGAAGGTCCTTATCCTAGGTGGTATTATTTAGTTTGTTCATATAATCAAGATTATTAGGGTCTCTATATTATGATGTATTCTTATATTTATGTTATTGTCAATTTATGTTTATTTGTGATTCTTCATTTGGATTTGCAACTTCTTAATACCAGCAATAATATGTAGGGCCCTTATAGGTGATAGGATTAAAATAATATTCTTATCTCAATACAAAAAAAATAAAATTATTTAATCCAACCTCTTATGAATAGTATTAATAGGTAGTAAGCTTAATAACTTTTATAAACGGAAAAATGATTTAATATTACATTAATATATAATTCTTGTATATATTTAGTTTTTAATTTAATAAATAAAATACTTATTATTTTTGAAATTACTCCATTATTATTTTTGAATAGGAATATATAATTATGTCTTTTAAGGAAATCACTCAATCTGATAATAAATTTATAAGAACCATTAGTAATATTTTATTAATAACCGAATGTTATTTAACCAAATAAATTACTATTCATTATAACTAATTTCAATAAATTTCTAGAAATAGATTATTACATTATTAATTTTAATATTACAAAAATAGCAATAATAATATAAGTTCCTCAAAAGAAATCATTCAAACTAATAATTAATTCACAATAACCATTAATATTAGTTTAT
>APFE030999045.1:86517-116811 GCA_000404065.3 Pinus taeda
TTTGTGGGGCACATGTTTAAGTAAATACCCCATTTACTACACTATTTGTTATAACAATGTAAACTTTGAAAATGGAACTGATATGATTACCTGTTTCATTGAGGTAGCAAAAAAGTCAACCGATTTTGAAAAGTGGTGATGTAGAATACACTTTTTTTCGGAGCATATTTTTTACACTTTCAATTTTCTTATGTATCAAATATAAATATTTGTTTTTAAATGTTAGTGATTTTCATGGTGATTTTGAAACATGTTGATGCAACATCAACCAATTTTTTAGAGAACTTATTTTTGACACTTAGTATCTCGTAAACCATTAAAAAAAAAACTATAAAATTAAGTAAAAATAGAAAAAAATTTAAAGGCATTAACAAAGAACAATAGAATTAATAAACAAACTAAGATAAAAATATGTATATATTATATATTATAGAAACCAACAACAACAACATTTAAAATTTAATATATATATGTGATAAAAAAAAATTTTAATTCTTATATTTTACTAGGTCTATTTTTCCGCCTTTTTTTAACATTTTTATGACACTTTTTGTCTCTTTTTTTTTTAATATATGTTTTGTTTTTAATAATATATTTTTTTTGCATTTTGTTTATCTTTATTTTAACTTTTTTTCATTGTTTTATTTTTGTTTTCATTATCTTTTGATTTAATGTTTTTTGAAGTCATATAAAAATCTTTTACGCCATTATTCAAATGTTGAAAAATTTACCCTAAAAAAAAAAAAAAAAAAAAAAAAAAAAAAAAAAAATGTTATTCCAACGTCAACACTTTTAGTTTTGAGGGTGATTTTTGCATAATTTTTGCACAAAAAATTGGTTTTCACTGTCATTTTTAAAACATGTTGAAAAATTACCGTAGAAAAAAAAAATGTTATTCCAACATCAACACTTTTCATTTTTAGCACTGTTTTTCATGTTTTTTTTTGCTAGAGTTCCCATTTTGAGTTTATAGTTCTTGTTTCAAAGTTTACATTATTTTATTTTGTTGCATCTGAGTCTTCTTTCTTTTGCACAATATGCCATTGAAGAAAACCTTAGGCCATTTACCCACTTCCATTTGCTCATTTTTTTTAATATCCTATGATTCATACCATGTCGATTACTTCGATAGGAGAAAACCCCATTTCACTTAGCAAGATATCATAAGGAATTGAACTTTTAATTCTGAACTTGTTTGTAATCAAGCGCTTCTGAGTTTTCTCAATTTGCTTCCATTGTGCATCATATGTACTGCTGCCCCACAACTCACAACCGTAGAGAATCACTGAAATCACTAAAAGCCCAAAAATAGTTTGAGTGGTCTTCCAATCCCATAGCTCTGCCGCTCTACACCTATTCCAAAAAGCATAAAATGCTTTCCAACATCCCAAAGTTCTTTTCTTTGTGCAACCTTCCCAACTTATATTTTTGTTGAAGTCAATTTCGAGGTATTTGTAATCTGCAACTTCTTCATGAATGTTGCCTTCAAATTAGAACTTATGGTGGTCATGTTTTCATTTGTTAGAGAAAACCACCATCTTTTTCTTGCTAATATTGACTTGCATCTTGTTGACAGTGTTGGATATTGCCAACATACAGGGGATCTCCCCGATATGAGGTCCTAATTAGACCTCACACCGTTTGGTGTAGGAGTCCCATTCGGAATACGACTCAGCTGATGTTTGATTAAAGATATGCCTTGGCTTAAGTAGTTAACACGAGATAGAAGCACACATGTGCTTTAAAATTAAAAAGAGAGTGTGCCTTGTGAATGCTTGATTATAGATGTATCAAGGATCTTTTACTGCAAAGGGGGAATGAAGTGAGCCTCTAAAAGAAAAGTAATAGTATTAATCTAATGGAGACACACACACATATATAAGAAATAATTGTTGAACATTAAGTGAAATAGTTTACATAGAGTCCACTATCGTTAAACCATTACAACACATTTTCAATAAGTTGAGTACCAAAGTAACCGAAATAGTTCAGTCTTAAAAAGCATCCACAATCCATGCATGAAAATGTGTTGGCCAAAAGGCTTCAAGTATTAAGAAAAAGTTTCAAGATACATAAGTACAATGAACACCACTAGCTCCAATAGTGGAGCATTAGGGCCACTACTTGCTCCCCAAAAGTACTAACTCTATCTCTTTAATGCCTATGGGAGAAGCCAAGGTTAAAAGTCCTTTGCGTGAGTAATGAGGATCCTTTTATAACTTGAGGCATGACCTTTCACATCCTCATGACTCTTGACTTTCCAACTCTTAGTGACATTTGGGCTTTTGCAACCTTTGGACTTTCAAATGACTTTTGGAATTACATATGACTCTTGGTATTACATGTCTTTTGGACATCCATGGATCATGGAAAATTAGTGGGCTAATTTTCCATTATTTTTCCACAAAAAAGATTCTCCAATTTCCAATTTTTATAAAAGATGATTCACCCAAATTTTAGAATATAAAAGTATTTTACCTTAAAAATCGTCAACATAATATAGAGACTATATATAAAATCATTTTAAATTTGAATAATTTTACAAAGATATCAATAAACATTTTATAGTTTGCATATTAGGGATTAGTGAGATTCGCCAATGTTTTTAAACTTCAAGAAAATTTTCCATCCTTAAAATTTTCCTTGCCATGGATATTTTGTCCATACATGACTCTTGGACTTTCACTTATTTATCTATACAATGATTACATAATTACATCATAACTTCCACATCATCATGTGATGAAACATGACAGGTCATTATCCTTGATGATCAGGACCCATAGTGACTGATGACATGGACTTTCTTTAATGGGTGACATGGTTACCACTTGTGTCTTTGTTTTGAATGCAACTTTTGATCGATGATGTCTTCACCCTTCAAAGGGATTTTGATCTTATGGAGTCTTCAAGGCGCTTCAACCATCAAGACTTCAATGTGTTCTTGGTTCTTTAATGCTTCCTTTTTCTATCTTCTTTACCCTATCTTCTTCATGCATGCTTGCCATGTTGTTCCTGAAATACCTGTAACTACAATCACTCATGACAAGAATCCATCACCTTGAAAATATATTATTCTAATATGTTTCATGTAGATTTTGTTTTTCATTCCTTCATAGTGCACTTGGAAGAAGAAATTGGAACTTCTAGGCACGAGGGTGAGCTTTGAAAGGTTGAAGAGATAAAGAGAATAAGCTTCAGGGCTTTGGGATGCACTTAAGAGAGAGAGACACTCAAGGGAGGGCGCAGGGCCCATGTCTGAAGGACAAAGGATGAGGCTTCGGGCTTCCCAAGTAAATTGTGTGCTCAAGGGAGATAAGGAGGGTGCATGGCACAAAGATGGAGGCTGAAGGGACATGTTTCAAGGCTTTAGGGTGCACTCATGCGCTCAAAAAGGAAAAGGAAGGTGTGTGGTTCATTGTTAAAGGATGAAGGATGAAGCTTCAGGGCTTCAGAGTGTGCTCATGCACTGAAAAGGCCAAGGATGGAACAAAGCACATTAATAAAGGTTGAAGGAGTTACGCTTCAGGTCCTTGGGTTGCGCTGATGCACTCAAGAAGGGCGCAATCCTTCGAGTCGAAAGAGTGCACTCAAAGGAAGGCTTGGTTCTTCAAGGGCACAGTTCGGAACATGGAATGGGAAAGATGCTTTAGTAGTTCTCTATGCCCTCTTGGAGGGCACATGGAACACTTCCAAACAATGAATGATTCCTTATCAAGGCTTAAGAGTGCGATCATGCACTCCTTTCCTTAATGGGTACACTTTGCAACTGAAATTTATCTAAGTCTCGAGGATAGAACGAGGGGTGAACACAATGAGTTTAGACATAAAATCATGGTGACACATACCAACTCATCAAAAAAACTTAAACAAGTTTGAACAACAATAAATATACATCAAAATGCCACTTTACATATATTCCCCAAGTACAACAAATGAAGTGTATGCGGCTGTGACCAAAAGTGTCATTTTACAATAAACAAAGGTGTTACGTGCCATGAAATGCACTAGAGATGTTCTAATCAATGCGACTACACATGAGAATGTATCAAGAACACTTGAAACATATAGAATGACTTGAAATGACACTTGATGACCAAGGAGACACTAGATGCAATGGTGAGGTAGGCTTCAAAATTTGAGTGTAGTGAAATTTTGCAGGGTGTTGTAGCAGCGGCAACACTTGGCGACACGCTAGGGGAGCTTCAGATTCTCTGTCTAGGAGTGGTTTTTCAATTAAAGGTTCGGCCCTTCAGGAAGTATTGATTCACCAATCAGATAGCCTAGACTTCCCCCTTTCTACCTGATTATATACATAGTACCTCACTTTCTTTCACTTGGTTCAACACACAAAGATATGCCATATCACAATTATTTCAATCCAAGAAAGGGTAATATGCACAATGAGTTTATGATATTTAGTGTATGAATTTTCATATCTGGTGTTGCTCTACTACTAGCATGCCTACACAGTACCCCGACAGAGTCACTTCAAGAGCACAAACATTGCTTTGCTTCCAGCAAGCTTGGATTGTACCTCAGTGAATTTGCTTGCTTCACCTCCCTACACAAGAATAATTTCTCTTCTCTCGCCCTTTATTTATTTATTTAATAGCACTGTGCTTTGACACTTATTATTTTCAACAGGCGGAAGAGGGATCCCAACATATTGAGAGCAGAGGAGGTTTCCCCTTCAGATAAGTATTTTTAAAACCTTTGATATTGTTTTTCTCGCTTTAGATTTTTCCCTTATCCTTTCTCTAGTAGATTGGACAACCGTTAGCACACAAGTAGATTTATACCAAGTTGAGTAGTTTGGATACTAGAATAGGTGTGGATCTACTAGGTTCCCTCAAGGTTTTCCTTTTGGATGTATTGTATTTTCCATCTAGACTTATCTTAACCTATACATCTTCCCAAACAAGGAAGAAGAACAGACAAAAAACCAAGTGTTGTGGTTGTCACATTTTATCTTTATTCCACCATGAAATCCTTCTGAGCCATACAATTTTAACACAAGGTCTTATTTATGTACAATGACCAAGACATAAAACAAGTCTGGACATGACTAGCATGACACACATATGACTGAGACTGGCAACAAGAAAAGAAAACAAAAGAGGACAAACTATACATGAAGTGCAAATTTGAGCTGCTATTGGAAATAATGCTTCAAATCTCGACCATTTACAGGAAGAGGGTCAATCCTCTTGTTTAAGTATTTCAGCTGAAAGGTAATATGATCAATATTCTCTTCAATTTCGAAAGGGGCAATCCATAAAGGTTGGAACTTCATGTGTTTTCCTTTCTCTTCGTAGGCTTTTTCCCACTTCAATACTAAGTCACCCACATCGAAACTCTTAGCCCCTATGGACTTCTTGTCAAACCAATGCTTAAAATGGTTTTGATGGACAACAAATCTCTCTTTGGCTTTGAGCCTTTCTTCCTCAAGTTTGAGTAAAGTATCTATCCTACTTTGAACCAAAGGGCAAGGTTTACCTTGGGACTCTTAGCAGAGTTGCAAGGTTGGGAGATACAAGTTCGGGGGCAAGATAACTTCTTGCCATAAACTAGAAAGTACAATGAGGTTTTAAGGGAAGCCTTAGGAGTTACATGGTCAACCCATGATGCATTTGTAAAAGCATTGTGTCAGTTTTGTTGCTCAAAGAAAATGGTTTTCTTGATTACATGGATAATATTTTTATTCGTTCATTCAGCTAAACCATTTCCCTGCAGGTAATAATTAGATCATGTTTTAATACAATCCCATTTTCCAATGCGAATTCATAAAGTTTCAACGAAGAGAAATTAGTCACATTATCAAAGACAAGAGATGTAGGAACACCAAACTTGGTTTTAATATTATGCTTCAAGAACTGGTCATTAACTTGCCTTAAGGAAATTGCTTCTGTCCACTGAGTAAAATAATTTGTTGTTGTTAAAATATATCGTTGTTGCTTTGACAAGTGTGGAAATATTTCTACAATAACATCTAGGCCCCATTGTTGGAATGGCTCCTTGACTGGTACTGGTAGTAGTGGGGCAACTGAATTCTAATCCCAACCTGCACATCTCTGACAAGTTGGGTACTTGCAGACATAAGCATGATGATATTTAAATAAAGTAGGCCAATAATAACTAGCCCTCGTCACTTTATGCACAATTGTGTCACCTGCATAATGACCACCTATCAGCCTTCGTGCAAATCTCTAATTACCTTCTTTGTGTCTCAAGTCACAAGGCATCTTAGCAAGACACAATTGTGGTGCCTTCTAAAAATTATTCCATGAACAAGTTGGCAATATAGGGTTTTAAGGCGAATTTCCCTCTTTTGTTTATTCTATAAATGCATGGGCAAGGTGTCGTGCTCCATAAACTGTCGTATATTGAAATACCATGGCGTTATAAATGTGGACAGGGGAACATGTTTAACAGTATACATCTTTATTTCTTGCTCCCAACCTAAAAGATCTTACTCGGGAGCATCTCTTGCTTTAGCGACAAGTTGACAGAGGCCATGACGCTTAATGGTATGAATAGTTCATCCCAATTTCCCTCTTCCCACCCACCTCCTATTGCATAAAGAGAGATATTACCATTGGATGAGGCACATAAATGATTGTGTGAGCTTTTAGAAGATAAGGCCTGAAATATTTGACTACCTTACATACAACATACACTTGTTTACCGATGCAAGAATAATTTAGTTCTAACCCCTATAAGCCAACATTCGTTAAAGAGGTATGTTGTTCATTTCCTTCAACATCCTTTTGAGTCAATACGACCACAATAGAAGAATCTGAAGCAAAGGTATAAGGAAGGAAATCTTTGCCATAATCAACACTAAATAATGTAGGTGCATCAATGATAACATGTTTGATTCGAGCGAAAGAATCCTTTTCCCCTTTGTCCCATTTGTAATTCGCATCTTTCTTAATCATCTCCTATAATGGCTTAACTATCTGAGCATAATTAGAGATGAATTTTCGTAGGAAATTAATCTTCCCTAAGAAATATTGCATAACTTTCTTATTCACCGGGAACGAGATTTGAGTTATAGCTTTGACCCTCTTGGGATCAACTTTAATTCAACTTTTTTCAATGATGTGTCTTAAGGGATTCCATTCTGACACACCAAATATGCTTTTCTTGTGATTGAGAGAAATCCCATATTTGTGACACCGCTCAAATATCCACTTCAGATAACATACATGATCTGATCTTCTTTTGGAAAACATAGTAAAATCATCCAAATAAACAACTACACTTTGAATGGTTAGGCCACGAAAAGTGTTGTCCATCGCTCTTTGAAAGGTAGCATCGACATTGATTAGCCCAAATAGCATTTTCTTAAAAGAGATTGTTCCCCCTTGGTACTAAAGGTAGTTTTTAAATGATCTGGTTCCACCACCAGCACTTGATTTTATCCAAAAAAACCATCTAGTAGCGAGAACATCTCAGACCCAAATATTGTTTGGAGGATATGTTCTATGGATGGAACTGGGTAATTATTTTTATTAAACGCCTCATTGAGATTGTGGAATTCTACACATAACCTTATCTCACTAGAATTATTTCTGACTGGGACCAAATTCAAAACCCAAGTAGAATGTTTGACTTGAAAATGATGTGAGCTCTAGTAGCTTTCTCAATTCTTTTTGCATTAGGGGCTCCAACGTTGGATGAACTTTCCTCAGTTTATGCTAAAAATATTTTACCCATTCTTTAATGGGAATCACACGCTGGATGATACAAGTATCGTATGTCTTTAAGTCGTCGTATGTCTACACAAAAACATCACAATATTGTTTGAATAAGCAGATGAATGCTTGTTGTTCTTGTGGAGAACAAAATGCACTGAGGTTTACATACTTTAGATCTTCTTGAGTCCCCAAAGTGACTTCTGTTAGAAAATTATATGTTACAGAGCAATGGAACACATAAAATATTACAGAAATATAAACACATAAAACGCATAAAACAAGAGAGACACAAATATACGTGGTTCACCCAGTTTGGGCTAAATCCACGGAGAAACAGCCAATCCTTCTTTTATTATATTATCCAGCAAACTGAAGAGATACAACCTATAACAGATCCACTGTAACTCCCTCTTCGCTCTCAATCTCCTCTCTCTTCCTCACTCAGAATATAGATCTACATAGACGCAATACAATTCCCTCATATATAGTGAGGGGTTGCCTTCTAGGGCAAAAACGCCTAAATTAAACATAACTTCTACCATCAGATCTCCACCTAATGAACGGCCCAGATTGACTAGAAATTACTATACTTTTACAAGGCAATTTTACATCTATTCTTAGCTTCGGGGGCGCTGCTCCCAAAACCCCCGTTGGGCAGGGTGGGGCTCCCAAAAGGTCGCAGCCCCCCCCCACCCCCCCCCCCCCCAACGACCCCCCATGCAGTGAATATTTTGTGGGCGGTGTTGCTGCCCCATTTCGAATTGGGGTCCAATGTGGTGATACCTTTGAATACAGAAGATAATCAAGCTCCACACCCAACAAATTCTTCATATGATAACTTCGAGCTCTGAGTCTTGGTGTTGAATGGTCCTCTAAACTGGTTTTGCAAGTTGTATATCTTTGCCAAGGACACTACACCTTTAGGCATAATGTTTTCTTTCATTGCATTAGATGACTCCTACAAATCCTTGTCGTGCTCATCCTCTTCAATGGCAACTTCTTCAAACGCATCTACATTATCCATAAAATGCATTATCTATTGATCGTCATTGAAAACACGAAAATTAGTGACATTATCATGCACAAATGGTTTATGTATAATCTCAATAGAAAACCATTTCTCAATCGCGACATTCTAGCGGCTGCATTAGCTAATGCATCTACTGCAACATTTCTAAGCCTAGGAACATAAATAATAATAAAAGCTCTTAAACAATTAATTGATTTCCATACCACTTTATCGTAGTTTTTAAGATTTGGTGAAACATAGTGGATAGTATCCCATACCTGTTGAGTAACCACTTATGAATCACCAATTACCTTGACCAACTCTACCTTCAGATCGATGGCTTTCTTTAGTTCAAGTACAAGTGCTTCATATTCAAAAGTATTATTTGTACACTCGAACTCCAAACAACATGATAGGATATACATTTTGTTGCATGGGTTTATAAGTACGCAACCATCTCCAGATCCATCATGCGTCTTTGAACCATCAAAGTATAAAGTCCAAATATCGTTATATACTAAACTATTTCGTATATTATTATTATTATAAATATGTGCATCTATATTACAAGATTCATTAGCACTAGTTGGAGAACAAGGAAGGAGCTCCGCCTCTATATCTAGTGGGACGAGTGATGGTTGTGCTTGATAACACCTATGATCAGTTTCAAAGAAACAATTTCCAAATATTAATAAGCAAAAGCAATAGGTTAATTATGACCCTAAAGTAGTGTCACAATATATTTCGTGTATGTTTCACTCTCCATTCGAATCTAGTTGTTCCTTCCCTTGTATGGAAGCCTTAAATGTGACCAATATGTAGCAAAATACCCTTGTAATTTACTATACCAACTCTACTCAAGAGTATGCCATAGGCTTCAGGGATGTCCATAATTACAATATTTATACATTGGTGCACTCGACGATCATATGATAATCAGATAATGACATTCTTGAGTTCACCAATATCTTCGACAAGAGATTTGTCCAACTGAATAATTTATGCATCAGTTTTTTCCCATCTAGAATTAATTTTCTTAGCAACAGATAATGGCATTACATCCATAGATGCACTAGAATTGACTAAACAATTATGGACATTGTAATTAAAAATTTCAAAAGTTAACAAAAATGGAGGGCAAAGAGTGTTAGCGTCTAATGTTATAGCATTAACTATAGATTCAAGGGAACCAAAAGGCTTACCAAACACCTTTTCAAAGGTAGAAGTTTTGTCACCTGGCGAAGGTTGTGAAAAGGCTTGGAACAACAGTTCACCTTGGCTTGCTATCTTTGCAAGCTCAAATATGGAAATATTAGCGTGATCTCTCTTCAAATCTTCAACTATGTTATAATCAATTATTTCATTTTTAGCAGGTGATGATGAAATGTCTATGGGAGTAGCTTTGTTTGACACTTTCAGAGTGACGTACTTGTTTTTGCTACTGGAGGAAGTGTTCATAGAAGCAGAAGCATTTCCAAACTTACTTTGTGTATTATGAGTAGGATTAACCAGTGGTGAGATCCTTCTTAATAATTGATCCTTCAATTTCTATCTCATCACCTCCTATTTAGAAATAGGCCATTGGATCCTCAAACTTTATCGACCATTTTGTTTTTTAGTGGGAGCCTTACTTTGTGGTGGTGCTTCAACTCTCTTTTTGTCAACATTGAGAATATAATCAAAAGCATTAACTATATTTCTAATACTTATACTTTCTTCAGCCATTGCAAGTTCATTTGTTTCTTCCATCCAGTCGGACTGCTCATCTACTAGTAAGGTATCCACAATATGTGTGGCCAGAGCATTCTGTTGTGGTTCCATTGTGGGCATGTTTTCTCTTAATGGCATTCCTGGTGGAAAGAGAAATAGTTATCCATGCCCATATTTTCATTATTCAACACAACATTCAAACTATGGGAAGATTTAGTCGGTTGGTTGTTGTTGTTATTATTATTCCTCTTGAATGGAAAATACTTGGGGGGCTTTCTACTAGTATAAGTCGCGCTTGACCTTCTCTTTAATTCTGAAACTTCGTTGGTGAGTGCCTTTACTGTCTTGGTCAAACTTTCAGTATATGCATATTCCTTTTCTTTAGCCTTACTCAAAGAAGGCTTAGACTTCTTGCTAGTCTCCTTAGAGTCTTTAGATTCATCATTGTCAATAATAACTCCAATAGAACGCAAGTCTTTCTCCATTGTGATTGCTTCTACAAAGTTTAGAGCCAATGTCTCCTTTGCAACTCGTTTAACGAAAGAGGAAATGTTTGTGGGAAAGGAAACTGTATAATAATCAATAGTGATTGAATCATGAGGTTGTGTGCCTAGGGGAAACTTGTTCAGTATGTGGTTAAAATTTTGATTGAAATCTTTTACTTTCTCCTTTCCCCCCATATTACTATCTCTAAGTTATTTTGATAACATGGAGAGAGTCTTATCATAGGCAAATCTCTCCAAAAACAACTTCTTAAATTCCCTCCAACGATGGACTGAATTAACAATGATATTATGGTATGATATTGCTGCTCTACCTTCTAATGTGAAGGGAAAAACCTACAAGAAACATCATCAAACCATGCCTCTAACATTCGTATATGCATGAATAAATCATCAATATGATCTTTTGTCTTAGTCTTCTTGTCTGGATCAAACTTTGATAAAAACTTCTCTGGATGTCTTGACATTTTATGAAGGTTATCTGAAAGAGCAAGAGACCCTTCGGCCATCCAATTTAGGTCTTGGTTGACTATGTCTTCATCTCTTGGTTCCTACTTTTCAAAATCTAACAAGTCTCCTCTTTCACCATCTAAACCATTGTTAAACTCAAAATCAGCTCCTAGTTGTTCTTCGTCAGAAAGAAAGAAAAAAAATCCTTGTATTCCTCGTGAGTGGTTGGAAGTGTCTCTTAAAGAACTGTGTCTTCTGAAGACTCCGTTAACTCCTCAAGAGTGGAAAAAACCAAATCTTCCACTGATGCAACTAATACACTGGTACGAGTTGTTTCTTTCTTCTTTGGATGATGCAGGAGGTTATGAGTGACAGGGAGTAAACTGATAGCTTTTGAAAACTGACGGGTTATAGGTCAAATCGCCCGAAGTTGTTCATAAGTAACCTCGTAAACCAACTCTAGACCAAGATGATAAGACCCTCCTACTTTTGGAATAAGAATTGCAACAGTGCTCAAAATATTACTACCTTGTCCAAAAAGATGAAAGATTAGGATGCGTAGAGTTATTAGCCATAAAAATGTGGTTGCCCTCCTCTAGCACCATAATGTTGACATGCTGGATACCGCCAACATACAAGGTATCTACCAAATATGAGGTCCCAATTAGACCTCACACCATATGGTGTAGGATTCCCATCTGGAATACAGGTTGACTATCGTTTACTTAAAGATATGCCTTGGCTTAAATAGTTAGCATGAGAGAGAAGCGCACGTATGTTTTGAATGAGCAAGAGAGTGTGCTTTGTAAATGCTTGATTATAGATGTATCAAGGTTGTTTCACTGTAGTGGGGGAATGAAGTGAGCCTCTAAAAGAAAAGTAATATTAATAATCTAATGGAGACACACACACACACACACATATAAGAAATAATCATTGAAAATAAATTGAAATAGTTCACATAGATGCCATGATCATTAAACCATTACAACACATTTTCAATAAGTTAAGTACCAAACTCACCGAAATAGTTCAATTACTCTGTTAGCCTCCTGCTGCAGCAGGTTATTCATCTTTCATGATCGACATGTTTACAGGCCAAATATGTCATGCTTTGCTTGCCACAATGTTCCATATTTGCTATTGAGGCAAGGAGGGAACAAACCTTGTCTACAAGCATTTGGGACAGACCAGTGTGATGACCGAGACCTAGACGAGAGGAAGCACAGGAGTTCATTCTTCAATTGGTGGTACTTTGGAATGTCCAGTGGTTTGGTTGTGTCTATATATGTGCTCATGTACATTCAAGAAGAATGTTGGATGGGGTTTGGGGTTTGGTATCCCAACCTTGGCAATGGCAATAGCACTCTCTATTTTCATGTGTGGGACAAGATTGTACCCAATTGAAAAAACCATGTGTTCAAAAGGATAGTTTTTGTGAAGGAGCTGGAAAAGAACAAATGGCATCTTGGAGTTTTGCTCGAACTCGCCTCTTGTCTCATCATCAACAGTCGAATTCTGGAACATATGTTCAGGAGCTTCAGAAAAGGTACAAAGTTTCAGAAAAATCACAGGATTGTCTCCATTTTCTACTGAAGGTGCAATGGATGTAGTCCCATATGATCTACTTGTAAATCATCCCTCATTTTTGGGTAGTGTTGTTGTTCTTGTGGCTGGGACAGGATTTGGTTCAGGTGATAAAGCCATTGTAGAACTTCTAAAGCAAGTATGGTCAAGTGGTGGGTTAGCTGTAAGCATCATTACAAAGCCATTCAGCTTTGAAGGTCAAAGGCGCCAAAAAGAAGTGGAAGAACTAATTGTCAAACTCACAGAATTTTCAAACTTGAGCATTGTGGTAGACAATGATGTGTTGCTGAAACGGGAAATGGTTATGTTGGCAGAAGCATTAAGGACCACAAATAATGCTGTCTTGCTAGCTATCATGGCCTTCTCTACTCTTATATCTGATAGCCACATGAAATTCCTTGACATTATTCCAGATGATACCAAAGTGGTGAGCGCCTCAGATATCTTGAATATATTGCAACATTCAGGCAAAGCGGCCATTGGTTTTGGAGCTGGGTTCAGTGTGAAAGCATCAGTAGAAAGAGTTGCTTTTGACTGCCCTTTTCTTAGTGGTAGTTTGATTCAGGAAATAAACAATGTAGTTATTTTTGTTACCAGTGCACAGAGCATGGATGAAAGAGATATACAGGCTGCTATACGTGCTTTTCGTCAAATAGCAAAGTCTAGTGCACAAATTATATGTTCAACTATACTTGAAACTGCATTAGCGCCTAATGTCATCTTTTCAACAATCATCGTTACTGGGCTTGATAGACATGAATCAACCCCAAAGATGAATCTTTGGTCGCAACTATCATTGAGTCTGCGCTTTCCCTTCTCACTTTTTCGGGATGGCTTAAGCTTAAAAAATAATGTTGGTCAACCATCCTCACTGCCTAACAAGGCTTTCTGCTTGGAAGATGCACTGTCAACAAAGCAGGATACTTTAAAGAATAATGCCCAAAAGCCACAGGATAATGATTTTCTTGTCCCCACAGAGTGTCAGAACGGATTCAAATATTTTTCTAAATGTAGAAGGATTGATAATAACAGATTGAAGCCGCAGCTATCAGGCAAACATAAACAGTTTGCCGATGAAGTAAGTTGTACTTGCAGTCTGACTGATATAAACAGCGTGGTTGATAATCCTAGAAGTGCAATGAAAAAATACATAATAAATGAAGAAGACATATTAAACACAGATAATGTGTTGGGTTCTTGTAAGTTGGATGGAATAGTATGTGATTCCAGAGAAAAAAACCTTCTTGACCTTGATTCAGCTCAGGAAACATGTGATAATGATAAGTCTGGTCATACAATTCAGTTTGTAAATCCAAGTTCATATATTGGTTCTAGAAGTGAAGCAATGCAGCAAAGGTTATCATCATCAAGTACAGGTGAAACAAGCTTATGTGCATCTTTTAACAGGGATGGATTTCAAATGGATTATCCTGAACATGATACAGAGGGATGTGAAATTGCTAGGTCTTTTCAAGATGGAGCCTCAATTGAAGATCAATATTCTATACCCTTCTCTATGAATTTAGAAGTTTGTTTGGAGAAGAATGCTTCTGAAAAAAATCACCAGCAGATATCTATCTTGGATGATACATCTAAAGTTGATAGTGATAACACTGAAAATTCAGTGCCTCATGCTGAAGGTTCTCGACCTTCTACACAATTCATGGATAAGGAAAGGTTAATTTACTGGAATGAAGGGCTAGACCTATGTGCAGTGGAGGCATGGGCTCATGAACGAGCTTCTGAATAGAAGGATTCTGAGGTGGATAATTTTAGACTTCGAGTAGGTGGAAATCCAGTTAATGGGGGAAATGTAAACCCATTGTCTAATAAATATCAAGCAGGAGAAGAATTGCAATTGGAAAATAGCCAAGCTCAAACTCCGGTTGATGCGCATTTGTCTGTTCAGAATGGTATAGCTGATGCAGGCTTGGGTGCTATTCTGGATATTTATCATGCTGCTTCGGCACTAGTTTCAGGGAAAGAAGCTGAAGAGTACAAAAAACAAAGATCACTTTATGAGAGGGTAGCATCAATGCTTGAAACAGAGAGAGGTTTAAAGAAAAAATGGAGTCGAGTCATAGAGATGCCATATAGGGGAGGAATATACAAAGGCCGTTGTCAAGGGGGTCTTCCTGAAGGAAAAGGTCGCCTAAATCTCAAGGATGGAAGCTTCTATGATGGAATATGGAAGCATGGTAAGAATTCTAGTGTTGGTGCATTTTTCTACTCTAGTGGGGATGTGTTTTTCATGGCGAGATGATCTCATGCATGGAAAGGGTTGGTTCTATTTTAAAAATGGTGACCGTTGGTTTGCTGACTTCTGGAAAGGAAAAGCCAATGGTGAAGGGAGATATTATTCAAGACACGGCCATATGTTCTTTGGCCATTTTCAAGACAATATGCGACATGGAGAGGGCCCCTACATAGAATCAAATGGCACTAAGTGGCATGAAGTTTGGGATCAGGGAATACTTGTCAATCGTAAAATGTTACAATCAGAAGAGAGCACCACAATGTGAAATATGTATATGTGTGGCATGCCCTTGCTGGTTACTGGGGTGGGGTCAAACCAACTGTAGCTGGAATGGAGCATTATGATTCGTCCCTCGCTTATCCTGTCCAGTGTCCTGGAATTTTGGGAAACCAACCAGATGTTGTTTTGGATAGTCTTTCAGTTTATGGATTAGGCCTTGTTCATCCCAAGAAGGTCTACAATTTCTACAATGAGTTACACAGCTATCTGGCATCGGCTGGTGTTAATGGTGTCAAAGTTGATGTTCAAAACATCATTGAAACTTTAGGTGATGGTCATGGTGGTCATGTGTCTATTACAAGGCAATATCATCAAGCATTAGAGGCTTCAATTGTTCGAAATTTTCCTGATAATGGTTGTATTGCTTGTATCTGCCACAATACTGACGGGCTTTACAGTGCAAAGCAGACAGCGGTTATAAGAGCTTCCGACGACTTCTTTCCAAGCGATCCAGCTTCACATACTATTCATATTTCCTCTGTTGCTTACAATACCTTGTTTCTGGGAGAATTCATGCAACCAGATTGGGTTATGTTTCATAGCTTACATCCAGCAGCTGAATACCATGGTGTTGCTCGAGCTGTCGGAGGCTGTGCAATTTATGTCAATGACAAGCCAGGGGTTCATAACTTTGATCTACTGAAAAAGCTAGTCCTCCCTGATGGATCTGTTTTGCGTGCGTGATTGCCTGGAAGACCGACACGCGACTGTCTCTTCATAGATCCAGCCAGAGACAGGAAAAGCTTGCTGAAAATATGGAACCTAAATAAATATACTGGAGTACTGGGTATCTTTAATTGCCAAGAAGCTAGATGGCAGCAAAGGGATAACGCAAAGAGAAATAGAGCAGCTCAGAGCCATCAAAGCTCACCAGCACATATTAGAAAATCTCGAAGCCACATAAAAGCAGCAGAACTGCCTGAAGGATACAGACAAGAGTATTCAAAGCACAACCCTCAGTTATATGAATTAAGCTGCCAGCTGCCTCAGCGCAGCTTTGTTTAGATAATTATGTATTAATTCCCAGCCCAGCGATGAGTTAAAGACATTTAATTCATAGATATTTTTCCAGATATGATCTGGAGATATTTGTTTGATATTTTCCCTATGACACCTGTTCAAGGGAAGGCTGTAAATCTTTCACTATATAAACCACCCTATGAACTATTTTAGAGGGTGGTTGTTTTGATTGAGTCATTCGAGACTTGTGTTGTAAACCTGAGAGTTTCTACAATCAAAGATGGCTGGAACATTTGGATTATGAACTGTCTGTTGTGGATTTGATGGCTGAAGAGCTAATTACAGGATTCCCGTGCTTTCTTCATGGCTCAATAAGTCTTTCTTGCCTCTGTTTTCAGTTTTAATGTGTTTATATCGCCTTTGTGTCACGATCTAAATAACAGAAAAGAAGACTCGCTCAGAATTCGCTTAACAGCACTCTATGCTCAATTCCTGTTATTTCTCTATGTTCTCTTCTAAATTAGCCTATGAATATGAATACCTCCTGGCTCATATTTACACTAGTTTCCTTCATATATGAATATTTTTTCAGAAAATCTTGATTGCTCCTATATAATGTTCACTCACCTTCCCTCTGTTAGCGTGATGAAAGCTACTTAATTGCCTTTCATTCCCTGACCTCCATTTCATCTCATTTCCAGCTTGAATATTGGTCCATGTGTAGCTATCCCGCTTTGTATTCCTCTTCCGTCAAAGAAAACACACCCTTCAGTCCACATCCTTGACTCCATGCCCAATGCTCTAAAAACTTCTTATGCTTCGCATGCCAACTCTGCCTGAATAGATCAATCCATCCCACCAAACTCAAACAAAACCCATGTGCATCATATCTAGCCTGAAATCATTCCCTAAACAAAGCTAAATCCCAAAGAGAGAGCCCTCTCTGACTACTGGTAGGCTAGGACCAGCAGTCCAAAGCTTGGTCTGTGGTTACCTCGGTCGTATCCCTTAAGGAGCCAAAGGACAACCTGAGCGATAACATAATGGCGACTCCACCGGGGAACTGAATCATTTTGTTCATCACTGTAAACCCCGTTTTCTGGAGAAAGTGCTTCTTTTCTTCAGAACTTTTCATGTTTAGTTCTGATCTTTGATGGTGGACAGAGATCAGGCACTGCAAAGTTAAGGCATCCACCTGGCGACTCCACTTCATTTTCAATCAAGACTCCACCGAGGAACGAACCAATTCTACAACCAAATAGTCCATATTCCAAAGCTTGGTCTGTGGTTACCTCGGTCGTATCCCTTAAGGAGCCAAGGGACAACCTGAGCGATAACATACTCAAGTACATGTGAAAGCGAGCATGAATCATAAACATTCAAAGGGTTGTGTTAAAAAACATCCACAATTCATGCATGAAAGTGTGTTGGCCAAAAGGCTTCGAGTATTAAGCAAAAGTTCCAAGATACATAAGTACAGTGAACACCACTTGCTTCAACAGTGGAGCGTTAGAGCCACTACTTGCTCCCCAAAAGTACTAACTCTATCTCTCTAATACCTATGGCAGAAGCCAAGGTTAAAAGTCATTTGTGTGAGTAATGAGGATCCTTTTATAACATGAGGCATGACCTTTCACATCCTCATGACCCTTGATTTTCCAATTCCTAATGACCTTCGGGCTTCTGTAACTTTTGGGCTTTCAAATGACTTTTGGAATTACATATGGCTCTTAGTATTACATGTCTTTTGGACTTCCATGGCTCTTTTTTCCATAAATTGCTCTTGGAATTTCACTTATTTGTCTTTAGAATGATTACATAATTAGATCATAACTTCCACATCATCATGTGAAGAGACATGACAAATCACTATCCTTGATGACTGGGACTCATAGTGACTGATGACATGAACTTTCTTCAATGGGTGACATGGCTGCCACTCATGTTTTTGTTATGAATGCAGCTTCTGATCATTGATGTCTTCATCCTCCAAAGGGTCTTTAATATTATGGAGTCTTTAGGGTGCTTCGATCATCAAGACTTCAATGTGTTCTTAGTTCTTTAATGCTTCCTTTATCTGCCTTATTTGCTCGATCTTCTTCATTCATGCTTGTCATGTTGTTCCTGAAATACCTGTAACTGTAATCTCTCATTACAAGCAACCATCAACTTGAAAATATCATATTCTAAGATGTTTCATGTAGATTTTCAGTTCATGCCTTCACAATGTGCTTGGAAGAAGAAAGAAGAGATTTTGGGTGCAAGGGCGCACTTTGAAAGGATGAAGGCCTGACAAGAAGAAGCTTCAAGGCTTAGAGATGTGCTCATGCACTCAAGAGAGAGAGACACTCAAGGGAGAGTGCAGGGTACATGTCTGAAGGACGAAAGATGAGGCTTTGGGCCTCCTAACTGTGTTGTGAACTCAAGGGAGACAAGGAGGGATCATGGTACAAACTTGAAGGCTGAAGGGAGAGGCTTTAGGGCTTCGGGGTGCGCTCATGCGCTCAAGAAGGAAAAGGAGGGTGCATGGCACATTGTCAAAGGATGAAGCTTTAGGGCTTCAAAGTGCACTCATGCACCCAAAATTCCAAGGAGGGCACATGGCACATTTGCTAAAGGCTGAAGGAGTTAAGATTTGTGTCTTTAGGGTGCACTCATGTGCTCAAGAAGGGCGCAGTCCTTCGAGTCGAAGGAGTGCTCTCAAATGAATACTTGGTTCTTCAATGGCACAGGGCACACTTCTGAACAACGAAGGATTTTCGATCATGTCTTAAGAGTGCACTCATGTGCTCCTCGCCTTAATGGGTTCATTTTGCAATGGAAATTTGTCCAATTCTTGAGGATAGAATGAGGGGCGAACACAATGTGTTTAGACCTAAAATATTGTGTGACACATACCGAATCGTCAAGAAAACTTAGACAAACATGAACAACGATAATTAGACATCGAAATGCCAATTTACATATATTCTCCAAGTACAACAAATGAAGTGTGTGTGATTGCGACCAAAAGTGTCGTTTTATAATAAACAAAGGTTTATGACCAAGAAACGCCCTATAGATGTTCTAATAAATGCAACGACACATAAGGATGTATCAAGAACACTTGAAACATATAGAATGACTTGAAATGACACTTGACGACCAAGGCAACATTGGATCCAATGGTGAAGTAGGCTCCACAATTTGAGTGTAGTCAAATTTTGAAGGGTGTTGTAGCAGTGACAACACATCCCCACCCTTCTATTCTCAAGGGAAAGTAAGTGCTCTTTCAAATCAAGAGAAAATTTTGCAATCAGAATAAGGTCTCATGCATGCAAAATAAGCCTTATAACAAACTCACTCAAATGGACACCATCACCATATTATGAGTTTAACAACTCTTCAAGTTTGTTAATATATAAAACCAAAAAGAGTAGGGGACAATGGACACCCTTGCTTGACCTCGATATCATTCCTAAAACTTTCAGAGATGCTTACTGAAGTTTTGATTTTTCCTTTCACCTCTTCATACAACCTATGAACAATTGCTCTAAGATGCCTTGGAACCACAAGTTCCTCCATTATGTGCCAAAGCTTATCCTTAGGGACCATGTTAAAGGATTTTTTGAAATCAACAAAGCAACAAAAGGCTTCTTCATTTTTCTCCCAAACTTTTTCAATGATGTACCTTAAAGTTATACCTTGATTGACCATGGAATGTTTAGGTCTAAAACCTACTTTCCCTTTAGCACATTTATCTCTTTATTCTTCCCATTTGCTAAACTTATTTTCTAGTGTGCTTCAAAATAGCTTTGCAAATAAGGGGTTTATCATTATGGTCCTAGCGAAACCCTTACACTCATGGTGCACAAAGGTCGACATTCTATATCAGTGTCTTTCATTAGGACAATGATTCGAATCTCAACAACTTTCCTTTTCTTCTTTTCTTTTTTTCGAGCACATATGAAAAACATGGTAGAGCTTTGATCTCTTCGCTTTCGATAAGATTGTATAGCGGTTAGGCATTAGCTAGTCGGGAGGTCTAGGGATTGAGCGTTGAATGACAATGATAAAGTCTTATTGCCTTGGCACTAACATTGAATTCTAGCACCAATATTTCTTCTTGCCCTATTACACAAACATCATCATGGTAACCAATGATACTACCTACCAATAGGGAACAAATAGACTCAGTGATGTGGATTTGGTGACCAGTAATCTGCCAAACGATGTAAGTATTTATGCAACTATTAAACCACGTCATTGCATCAAAATTCCCCACTTGGCGATGCCCATACCCGTAGACATGTTCACTGTCCCCCTGTCATACACATAACTTGTGTAGCTACCAAAATCCGCATTGTACAACTACTCTACCAAGTTGAGTTCAACACACTAAGAAAGAAGAAAGTTATAGGCCTGATTCTAAGAGACATATGGCCAATTGTGGGTGGCCTTTGACATACGATGAAGGTCTGTGGGAATCTGTCCCCTAAAAGAACGCCTTCAATGTAATTATCCATGTGAAATTGTTATAACACATGAATTTGAGAACAAAGTTAGTATGGGAATAAATACATTAATGCACATTTATATAATTAATGTTTAACTAATTATTTTTATTAATTTTTATTTATTTACAAACACATACAACAATAAGAGATTAATTATTAATGATGTGAATGTAATTCTTCATAAAAGGTTATATTAATTTCTTTTTCTAGTATTCTACTTGCATCAAGTGACTAGGAATATGTGTAAGGGTGGGGAGGGCGAGGATGTTGGTACCTCCCCCACCCAGAGAGGTTGACGTGTCACCCTCCCACACCACAAAATGTAAAATGGTTTTATTTAAAGTATGTGAATTTAGGGTAATAGGTGGGTTTTCATGGTTGAAGCGATGGTTGAATGGTTACAATGATCTATGCACAAACCACGTTTCTCCTCCCCACAATCTAGTTCCTAGACATCATGGCATTTAATCCCTCGAATACATTGTCATGTAGTCTCATTATCCTGGCTAATCATTGGGCTTCTGAGGCAGTCACCCCCAGCATGAACGTTTCATAATTTCCATCTCTTCTCTTCGTATGTGCATGGGATTCTCAATGGTAATTTAACTTAGTCGGAAAGTTTCCTTTCTCTTCCTTGGTTTTTTCACAACTAGATTTTGGTATGGTTTACATCCTTTCCCCTCTACTTCTCCTCTGTGCACTTTGTTTTCCCTTTCGTAGTCACCTTTGATTCTCTCGTATTGATGCACTATGGTGGAGTGGTGGCCATGGTTCATCAAAGAGTTTGTATTAACCAAAGGGGTGGTGATTATGGCTCGATAGGGGGTTTTAGGGCATGCATGTGTGTATAGATCTCAACTTGCATCTACTGAGAACAAATTCCTTGACAAATTAGGGAGAAATTGGGTGAGGTGGAATATGACTTGATAGGGGAGTGAAATTATTTATTTGACTCTAAAGTTGAGGATGTTTGGCCACACCCATTGTATACAAAAACAATACATGTATATCATTGATTTATATTGGCATATGAAGGCTCTCCTTAATAGAGTCTTACAGAGAGGAATGATGCCAAACATGAAACTCTCTTGGTTTTGGATGATGTAGTGTTGCATTTAAACGAAATGAATTCCCAACTGATGCATATCGAGAAGGTAGTCACTTCAGAAAGTGGATTGAGGTGCCCCAACCCTGAATATCGAGAGCGAATTGAATTTAATGCCTCCAATTCCATCTAGTTTCTTATGATTAACTACTTGTAGTTAATTTCGGTTTTCTAATGCAAGCCTAGCAAGACTAGTAAGATTAATATAGATATCTCTTACAAGCAATGACAATTTGATGGCTCTTATGAAGCCCATAGACATTTCCTGTTTATTTTGTCTGACATTGTTATACTTTTGGAAAATTTCTTTCTCATAACTGATAAACTTATGTTTTTTTAATGATTTTGTGTCTCAAGAAGCATACCACAAATAGACAACAATAAATGACAAATGTAGTTTATAGTTACTAATAGAATTTCTTGATCATTCATTGATTCACTTTAAATAATTAAAATTGATCACATTTTTCCTTCACAAATCTTAGTTTGTATATAGATAGAACATTTGATGCATCTATTAAATCAAATAACAACATTGTTAGTATTTAACCATATGGAATTTGTATTGGTTCAAAAGGGAATGTAACTAAAGCTTACAACTAGTTAGCCCCCAAGGGGTAGCTCACTTGGCAAAGCATGTGAATGTCTTATGTAAAATATTACGATGTCGTTGGTTCAATTCCCCCTATTAACTCGTGTCCATATTAAGGGTAGGTGTGGTACATGTGAAAATTCCTTTATTTCAATTACTAGATATTGTTCTCCTAGTTGTTAACAGTTTACTTGTTTACGACAATTGAAGAATAATTCACAGTTGCAATCTTCACCATAAAAATAAATATTATGGAAGTAAAAATCAGGAATTGAGAAATAGATGCACACACATAAAAATCAACACCAATATTTTTGGACTGGCATCCCTAGAAAAACCCCAAAAGTGCAACAGTTTAGGGTTTATTTTATTATGCAACAATTTGGAAATTATTACAACTAGATGCTCAATTGGAAATCCCCCAGAAACAATCTGAAAAAATCAACTAGAGAAATTTTCTCCCTTCTACAATTAATTTGGCCTCCTTATGGCATGCTCATATCCTCTCACTAGTAACTCGGCCTGCTTGGAATTTGCATTGCATGGCCTAGTAAATTTGTACTGGCTGCTACTCAATTCTAACTAAGTTGTCCAACCTCCCTCTACCTTTGGAAATGACTTTCTCTACCTTTTGGGTGATCTCTCAACATTCAACAACTAAAATGACCCTCTTTCTATCACTCGCACTGGGTTTTCCGGCTGCTCGCATTGACTATTCAACCTCCCTTTTTTTGCTTCTCCAACACTAGAAAAATGCTGGGAAACTCTTTGGAATTCTCCTTTGTTTCTCCCTCAATCGTCGATTCTCTCTCTCTCTTTGGCTCGAAATCTCTTCCTTGTTGTATCACTGCAACTAGATAGCGCTATCTACCAAAGTAACTTGCTCCCCTCTTGTGTCTTTCTCAATCCCATTGACTTGCTTTTATAATCTCTTGTTGGAGCTTCAATGACTGTGATTAAATCCTTATCGATAGCTAAGATCATCTCAGACTTGATCTAAGTCATTTATGGAAGTCTCTAGAGCATAAGTTGATCTCCTTAATTACTTCACTTTAATTAACCACTTTTCCTAAGTTAGACTCAGGAAATATTTAAATGATGGCTAATTAATTTAATTAAGGCATTTGCAAGATTATCTCGTGAAACCTTTTATGGGTTTTGGATATCTCGTGTTTCTTAGTCTCTTAGACACAAATCAAGACTAGAACACTTGTTCGATTCTGCCAAATCATTCAAAAACTAATACTCCCTTTTAGCAAGGAAGGTGTGCTCTCCCCAACATCTCTCCTTTGTAGTCGGACCACGTTGTTGGTGTCTGAAATTTGCAACATACTGTTACTGTCCACTAAGATTTGTGCATACTTTGATTCACCTGTTAACCCTGTAGCCAAATCACTCTATATTTCCACTACTGCTGACACTGCATTGTGCCTCCCTTAATTGCTGCCAACACTACCTGTGCTGCATTTGATCTCATGTTGTTGCTACTATTACAACTACTCCAACTGAGAACTGATCCATTCTCCCTATAATTGGATTTTGCAGCTCTCTCGAGTCTCTAACTGGAACTAGCTCTACTTTGTCTACTGAGTATATGACTGCGCCCAACTATCTTTACACCCCTCTAGTATATGATTGCAACTAGCTCAACACCGTCTCTCAAGATATTATTGCGCCTTGTTGAAATTTTGATCCTCTTGATACTAAATAATATGGGCCCTTGTAGCCAAGGTAATAATCCATGAGGAAACACTTGTCCGATGATGTGCCTCCTCGAACCCTACCCAATTTTGAAGCTATGAAGCCTCATGCTCCTCCAACATTTGGAGGTATAGCCACCATTAACACAAACTCCTCCAACCTGAAGGTCAGCTCATTTATCTCTACCAAAGCTAATATTTGTTTCTTCCCCTTCTTGTCCTTCTTTCTCTTGGGACACTGGGTGACATAGAGACCAAATTCACTGCATCTGAAGCATTTGACCTTAGACAAGTCCTTTTTCTTCTTCTCGCCTCCCTATGAGTTTTGTCCCTGAATGGGACCTTTATTCGCCTTTCCCTTATTGACAAGGGATACATTATCCTCTTCCTTCTCTACCTTCGGTCCTCTACCACTGTTGTTGGTAGTACCCTCGACAAAACTAAGCCTTGGATCCTCCTGAGTGAAGTCACTCCACAAGCATTCCCAATATGGGATTTCTAGTAATCCATTGAACAAAAGTTCCCAGTCTTTGTAGAAGCGATCTATAAAAACACATACAAGTTCTTTGTCATCAGGCTTCTCAAATATAGTTGTTGTCTCATCACAGACATTCTGAAGTTTGTGTTGGAAATAATACTAAGGGGTGGGGGGGGGGGGTGAATCAGTATTAGCAAGTTAACAATATTTCGTTTCCATAAACAGATTTATATATGCTACTTCTGTTAATGCAACTTGTGTGTATACGCAACTGTGTTTAGAGCAACCAGCGTATAGCTTGCAAACTTATAATTTAGTTAGTTGATCTTTAATTTGTGTATCAGAACCATATGAATAGTAACCAAGTGCAGTAAACAAAGCAGGCAATCTCACATATGAACACAAGATAAGGTGGAAACCCAATGTGGGTGAAAACCACCTGCTGCAATCGTCTCTATCTTTCTTTAATAAGAAACTTATTTTTACAAATTTTGTACTGGTGCAATCTTATACCAATACGCAGGCTTCTACCTATAGAAGGCTACAACCTTCTCTCATTCTCCAGTTTTTCCTAGAAGGAGCTACAACCCCCTTTGCTCTTGTACTAGTTGATGTGTTTACTAGTACGTAGGTGTTGACCTACAGAAGGCTACAACCTTCTCTTTTCTTCCAGGGACTATGTTTCATAAATTTTCATACTCGATCCATCAATAACATCAATCAAACAACAAATATATCTCCATCAACCAATCTCCTTTGTACCAACCAAAACTAAATCAAACAAGCATTGTTCTGAATGTTGTAACCATAATACAGTTACAGTAACTAGAACTCAATCTAGAACCGAGAACACTGCAACAGCAAACAAAAGTAGCTAAAACATATTTTATGAGGAGTATGCTACTTCAATGTGTCGAACCTGCGTGCATACACACTTTTCGTAAGGAGGACCTGCGAATACGCAGTTTTGAAATGCCAAACCAGCATGTATACGCGCCTTTGCTATACTGAACCTTCGTACAAATCTGTAAAAGATGATTTAACCTTTTCCACTATTCAGACATCAGTTATACCCAGATCATCAGATTTACAGATTACGACATGCACCAATTATTCAAATAAAAGATAAAAACCACACAAGGGTACTTCTCTTCGAGCCTTAAGATCTTGACCCATCAATAGAACTTATCCTTCTTCAAGTGCTCAGGTTCCTCCTTGATTCATATCCAGCTATGCACCATACCCCAATGACCAGTATTCTAGATCTTGCTCTTCATTAGATATTCAATACTTGATTGCTTTTGCGTAATGATCTCCTCCTCCTTTTATAGTCTTAAGCCTTACTCAATACCATGGTCCAAAACCACTTAGAACCAATACCTTGGGTCAACACATCGGACAAGATACCTTGGACCAATACCATGGATTACAATACCATGAACCAAATACCACGGACCAAAACCAAGTTCTCCAACATGTACGGGCCTTTCCTTCCGTGAAAGTGCGTGTATACACATACGCGCCTTTTGGTTGGCAAACCCGCGTGTATATGCAGCTTGGTCAAGGGGAACCGGTGTATATCTCTTTTTCCTTCATTCTGTGAGCCTTAACTATGATCTGTCATCTGAGTGCGTTGGCATCAAGGACAACACCTGTGTCATAGCGCCAAAGCTGTGTCATAATGCCAATAGTTTGGTGAGATAGGAAGTATCGCCTTCACCCTTTTATGATTCTCTAATGGATCTTGGTATAGCTTCACAACAACCTCCCACATGTCCTTTGACATATTCTTCTCTACAATATGTAGGACGATATGATCCTGAACCCCTTTGAGGAACATTCTCTTAGCTTTTTCCATATCCTTCTTGTAGTCAAGATACTAGATAGGATTTGTCGATTCAGTTACAACTATTGTCACAAAGTTCTTTAGACAATGCTCATCCAACATGCATAACATCTTGGCCTTTCAAACACCAAAGTTAGAAAATTTGTCAAGTCTATCAGGGTCTCTAAGACCTTTTGCACCCATCTCGCAAAATAGAAATAAATCGGAGATTAGATATAAAAATATCATTCTCCTTCCTACTCAACCTTCCTTCTACTACTCACACTCCCTAATGAACGCACAAATCTACCTCTAGATGTCCTTCTCCTTATAATATATTGCCTTCACTGAGTTTAGTCGCTCTACCTTTCAGAAGTCCTTCTTCAAGAATTGGCACACAAATTGCAATTCTGCAACTCAAACTGGCTACTCTGGAAAACTCTCACTTGCAAAATTATTTTTCCTGCTTCGTCCCTCTGCAACTAGAAATTATGGATCTCCTCCTGGAAATTTGATCTAGAAACCCTCTGAGAAATTATGGAAATATCCTCCCTGCTTACTTTTTTTTTTTTTTTTTTTTTTTTTTTTTTTTTTTTTTTTTTTTTTTTTTTTTTTTTTCCCTACGTATATTTGCAATTGAAACCCTTGCTGCAAAACTTCTGAACCTAGATATGCTCAAAAAATCAACTAATATGCTCACCGAAATCGTTCCCAACAACTACACTGCCTGCTGGAATTATGCTTTGGGAAAATCAAACTTTTCCTTTACTTTGATTCTGGAAATAAATTTTCCTGCCCAACAATTTGCATTACCTGGCTGACCTACACAAATATGAACTATGTGCTTTAGATTTGCCTTTGAAACTACACGATCTACTAATTTTTCACCTCTAAGCCTCCAATATGATCTTCAATGCTTTGATACCATGTAAAAATTCCATGATTGCAATTACTTGATATTATTCTCCTAACTGTTAGCAATTTAATTGTTTACAACAATCAACGAATAATTCATAATTGCAATATTCACCATAAAAATAAGTGTCGTATAATTAAAAATTAGGAACTAAGAAATAGATGCACACACATCGAAATCAACACCAATATCTTTGGACTAATGTCCCTGGAAAAACCCCAAAGGGAAAACCGTTGCAGCGGATGAGGGTTCATTTTATTATGCAACAATTTGGAAATTATTACAACTAGATGCCCAAATGGTAATCCTCCAGAATTAATCTGCCAAAATCAACTAAAGAAAATTTCTCCCTTATACGATCAATTCAGCCTTCCTCTAGCCTACTCGAATCCTCTCATTGGAAACTTGACTTACCTAGAATTCACACTGTCAAACCTCATAAATTTGTACTTCCTGCTACTCAACTATAACTAAGCCATCCAATCTCCCTTTACCTCTAGAAATGACTTTTTGCTTTTTGTGTGATTTCTCAACTTTCGTTAACTGAAACAACCCTCCTTCCGACACTCGCACTAGGTTTTTCGGTTGCTTGCATTAGCTATTCAACCTCCCTTTTCCTACCTCGTGGCATTGGAAAATTGTTGGGAAACTTTCTAGAATTCTCCTTTGTTTCTCACTCAATCATCGATGCTCACCCTCTTTGACTCAAACTCTCTTCCTTGTTGAATCACTAGAACTAGATAGCTTGATCTGCAAATGTTACTTGCTCCCCTATTGTGTCTTTCTCCATCCTATCGAATTGCTCTTATAATCTCTTGTTGGAGCTTCAATGACCATGATTAGATCCTTATCGACGGCTAAGATCATCTCATACTTGATCCAAGTCATTTCTGGAAGTCTCTAGAGCATAAGCCTAGCTCCTTAATTAATTCACTTTAATTAACCACTTTTCCTAAGTCACAAAAAAAAGCATAGAACCTTACAAAGAGTTACATATTGATAATTTATTTTGCCTTTATGAAAATAAGACATTTTTTCAAGAATACATTAAAAAGCTTCCAACATAGTACAAAATAAATGTTGCAAGTTGGCCTACAAGTGGCCTATTTCACATAGACTTCTAAAATATATATAACTTTGAAACAACATTCATGATGAATAAGAGCACTATTCTTCCTCGCCAAATTGAGGGGAGTTTTGTCCTTTGACTTCCATGGGATATCTCGTTTCACGCAATGTCTCTTCCTCCTTTAGCTAAACTTAGAATGAGTTCTTTATTTCCTTGTGGTTGGAGACCATTGGTAAGGAAGCCATGCAATAGATGAGTGCAAGATTTCAAATCACGTTGCACTTTACTCTAAGAGAATCAATTATTTGTTTTAGGTACAATAGAATATTCATGGTATTAGCATTTTTCTTGACACAATCATTCTCAATCTATGTGACTTTTGAGGACACTGAAATATAACACTTCATTACATTAAATGAGATCTTCATAATTATGGATAACTCTTGATCTGATAGTCACCCTATGAGTGATCTCAGTTAAGAATTTATTAAATGGAGGTATTACAGACTCATCGTTTGATGTGTGTCTAGGTTATTTAAGCAACGGATCGATCAGATTGCAAATACATAGACACTTGAAATGGAAGACAACAGAGAAACACAGTAAGCAAATATAAGAACACAAGAAATTAATAAGGAGTTCATCCTATCCTCCAGGGCTACATCTCCGGTCTAGCTTTCAATAGTGGCCTTCTTTTATTGTGTCTTAAAGTAGAGAATTACAAAGAAGGAGCTCAATATGAGTCTCCTGCTACATGATAGATTGGCAGGGTGGTTCTTGGATTTCCCAAGCCACTAGAGTACACAAACTTGGCCTTACCAACTTTTTGACCTCTCGGGTCTATAATGGAAGGAGCCTAATGTGGTGCTCGGTCCTGACAAATCCCTTTAGGGATGGCTCAAATTTCTCAAGCCCCCTAGTGCTCGACGCAACCTTTGGTCAGCTCGACCCTCTGTCTTCTCACTGCTTTCTGCTCTCTCTATCTACTTTCTTTGTTCTTCTGTCGTCTCCCTTCTGTCATGTGTGTGCATGGCTTTAAAGCCACTCAATCTCATGGCTGTTCAATTCCCATTCCAACTCCGTTGGATCTCCTGCTACAACTTCGCTTGGAGTCCCCATCTCGGCATCATCATCAGACTCACAGGGTGCGGCCAGTTATCCTCCTGCGAACTGCGCCAACTTGCTTTGTCGGTTCGGTTCTTCAGTTACATCATGGAATGAGTCATCTGCCACCTTGGCGGTCAAATCGGACCTCAAATTCTTTTACATCGCGGCTTAATCCCTCATTACGTCTGGTCTTACTATCGGGCGTGATAACAACCGTTAGATCTGGATCCCCCAGATCCAACGCCATCCGCTCATTTCGCACGGTTGACTTGCTCGACCATTATCACACGATGAGCGGCGGTTTTCTCTCTCCTCCGCTTGCCACGCATCGGGCGCTGAGTGGAATCGCTCCGTTTTCACCAAATATACTTACCGCCCAAGGATTCCTCCCACGTTTTACTAAAAATCGAAATGTCATCCAAATACACAATAACAAAATCATCAAGAAAAGGTTTGAGTACATCATTCATTAATCTCATGAAAGTAGCAAGGGCATTGGTTAAGCCAAAAGGCATAACTAGCCACTCATACAATCCCTGCTTTGTTTT
>APFE030999045.1:123237-152308 GCA_000404065.3 Pinus taeda
CAAGATATGGTCGGATTCATTTTTTCTTCATATAGGCTTTGTTCCTAGAGTATATCCTCTTCTTTTGACATTTCTTGCTCATTTTCTTCTTCCTCTTCACAATCTATGTAGAATAAATTCTTCTCAGCACACTTATGACCTTTAGTGTATTTGCTATCACAACTGTAACAAAGCCCTTTTGCTCTTTTTTCTTCCAATTGTTGTGGTGTCAACCTTATAGGTTGTGGAAGGCTAGGGGAAACAACACTTTGATCTTTATAGTTGTGAGTGGTATGCTTCCTGGTTGCCATAATTTTGCTTTCCATTTTTCTTACTAACCTAAATACCTTCTCTAATGAATCAGGTTCCCAAAGGCGAACATCATGTTGGATATTATCCTTTAAAGCCCCTATGAACAAACAAATCAATCCTATGTCCTCTGGAATATTTTTTACCCTTATGTTCAATTTTTGGAACTCCTCAATGTGCTCCATTATTGAACCCTTTTGTTTGAGACTTATCAATTGGCTAAAAAAAGTGTTGCTTTGTGTATCCTCATAATGTGCTATCAATTCTTCCATAAAAAATTGCCCAAGTGATAATTTGTTTACGAGAGCAAAGCCATTGATACCATACAAACTGATTTGGTTCCAAATATAAAGTTACAATACGTACCTTTTGTGTGTTTTGCACATTATTGAGATCGAAAAATTGCTCCATTTGCAATATCCATGTTGCGGGATCCTTGCCATCAAACTTCCTCTTATCGATTTTTGGAATATGGTGGGTCTTAGATCCAACATTAGAGTCTATGGAATCATCATTAACATTTCTTTTGTTCTCATCATGAGTTTCTTTTACTATCCTTTCACCATTAGTGACCATTTCTTGTATCAACTTATTAAAATTTATCTTTAATTCTTCCATATTATCATCCATGCCATCCATTTTAGCTTCTAATCCTTTCTTTAAACAATCCATCTTAGCTTCTACACCTTTCTTTAAACCATCCATCTTAGCTTCTATATCTTTCTTTAAACCATCCATCTTAGATTCTGTTAATTTTTGTGCAAGTGACACTTGTTGCACTTGGTCTCGTAATTTTGATATATCATGTTGCATTTCTTCATCTTCTTCATGAGTCATGTTAGAGCTTTCAGGTTGCTTACTAGGTGTTTGCATTTTCTTTCCTTGGGGCATCAATTACTGATAATAATGCTTTACTATGCCCTTTGAATTCCTTCAAACTAATTTTTCAAACCAAGCTTATGCAAAAAGTTAAAATAACTACACACCTTTTTTCACTTTGTAGGCGTTTGATATTGAATCTGATGTATCTCTGTAATTTCGGATCATGCAGTTCTAAAATTGCGACTTCTAGTAGCCCTCTACGTCCTCTTTCCACTGCCCCCAATTTGATCCAAATTGGATTCTCCAAGGAAGAGTTATGCACAATTTCCCAAGATGACCTGATTATAGACCTTTCGAGAAGAGTGAACTTGTATGAAGTGCCATGTGTCATTGTTTCGACCTTTGGCTATGAAAAATATATACAAGAAACTACAGTTCGTCCTCCTTTTGTACCTTCTTATGAAATTCCAATCCAATGCTCAGAGAGAAAGTTATGATGATTTCCCTAGGTCACCTATTTGGAATGTAATTCAGGAATCTGCAAAAAGACCAACTTCCTTAGATTATATCTCTGCAAATATAGTGCAAAAATCTCTGAAATTCAGACTTGAGGTTCAGTGTGATTTTGTCTCAAATGGGTTTTGTTTTTCGCTTCTGAAACATGACATAAAAAAATTTATAGTGAAAATTCCACATTGACCTATTTGGAGCAGCGAAACCCTAGAATCCAAAGCTCTGATACCAAATGTTATGAAACTAGCTCACAGAAAGATAGAAAAGATATATCAACGCCTTAGAATTCAGCCTCTTCATGGGGGAAACCTCCTTTATATTACATAAATGAACAATTCTTCGATGATTCAAATGACAAACCCTCCTTTCTACATATAGGAGTCTAAGGGGTCACAATATAACCAAGCCGACCTAACAATAATAATATAAAGGCACAAAAATAACAATAGAGGGATTCTATGGGGCATAGTAATAACAATATGGGGGGGCATGATCTGATAATCACCCTATGAGTGATCTCAGTTAAGCATTATTAAATGGAGGTATTACAGACTCATGCGTTGGTGTGTGTCTAGGTTATTTAAGCAACGGATCGATTTGCAAATACATAGAAACTTGAAAGGGAAGACAACAGAGAAACACAATAAGCAAATATAAGAACACAAGAAATTAATAAGGGGTTCACCCTATCCTCCAGGGCTACATCTCCGGTCCAGCTTTCATTGGTGGCCTTCTTTTATTATGTCTTAAAGCAGATAATTACAAAGAAGGAGCTCAATATGAGTCTCTTGTCACAAGACAGCTTGGCAGGGTGGTTCTTGGATTTCCCAAGCCACAAGAGTATATAGACTCTCGTCCTTACCAACTTTTGACCTCTCGAGTCTACAATGGAAGAAGCCCAATGTGGTTCTCGGTCTTGACAGATCCCTCTCAGGGATGGCTCGAATTTCTCAAGCCCTCTGGTGCTTGACGCTACCTTTGGTCAGCTCAGCCCTCTGTCTTCTCACTGCTTTTTGCTTTCTCTATCTACTTTCTCTGTTCTTCTACCGTGTGTGTGTATCCCTTCTGCTGGTCTATGCATGGCTTTAAAGCCACTCGAGCTCATGGCTGTTCGATTCCTCTTCCAACTCTGTTAGATCGCCTGTTGCAGCTTTGCTTGGAGTTCCTTGTCTTGGCATCATCATCAGACTCATAGGGAGTGGCCACTTGTCCTCATACGAACTGCACTAGCTTGCTTCATCGGTTCGGTTCTTCAGTTACATCGTGGAATGAGTCATCTGCCACCTTGGCGGTCAAAATGGACCTCAAATTCTTTTAAATCGTAGCTTAATCCCTCGTTACATCCGGTCTTACCGTTGGGTGCGATAGTAATTGTTAGATCTGAATCCCTCAGATCCAATGCCATCCTCTCATTCCGCGTGGTTGACTTGCTCAACCGTTAACTTGCTCAACCATTAGCGCACAATGAGCGACATTTTTCTCTCTCCTCCGCTTGCCATGCATCGGGCGCTGAGTGGAATCACTCTGTTTTCACCGAATCTGCTTACCGCTGAAGGATTCCCCGATTAATACCACCAATTTTTAAAGCGCGGGTCCCGCCTTAGCCTTTAGCCTTTTTCCCCACAGTTTTCCCGGCTTCCATGCGACGAAGTGCTCGGGGCCCCTCCTTTTCGAAGGTTTTTGCCTAGCAATGCGCAATTAGTGCTAATCGCACATCAAAAACTCCCTCTGTTTCCCGATTTGGGCTTCCCAGGGGCTGATTTCACCTCCTGCGCAGCCTCCATGGACCTCAGTCAGCGCGCTTTGACCGAGGTACTCATCATTCCACGCTAGCTGCCAACTGCCACTGGTTTAGAGGTGTTTTTTATTGTTGCTCTCAATTCTTTGAAGTCTGTCCCAACCTGGTACAACCATGGTTCTTTTGATTATTCTTTATGGATCCAATTCAGATCATGGCCTTCCCACTGAAAAGATTTTGGACCACCAAAATTTGGTTTTTTTTTCAAGCATCGACTAAGTGAGGCTACTGTTGTCTCACTTGTCCAATCTCAATCCACTTTGCACTGCTCGGCTTTGAACCTTTGAGTCCAATTCTGAGGTAATCAACATCTCCTCTGCGTGTTGTCCTCACCTTCTTGTCCAAGATTGTGTCTTCCTGCAATTCATTCAGATATTCAGGTAGTAGGTCATCAATAGAAGGCAATTGAATTTACTCTTCAGGATCCTCAATCATTGAAGGTTTAAACAATCTCAAGCAATCTGCATTTACGAGTGAGTAGATGTGCATGTAAGCTGGTAGATCAAGGCGAAAAGCATTTTCACCGATCCTCTCAAGTATCTTGAAGGGTCCATACCTGATAGGATTTAGCTTTTTACCTTCAGCTTGCATCCTGTCCTTGTTGATATATAGCCAGAATTGGTCACCAACTTGGAAACTATGCTCCACCCGATGCTTGTCATGCCTTGCCTTGTATTTGGCTTGGCTCTTTTCCATATGTTCCTGTACTTCCTGGTGGATCTCTTGGATTTTTTCAATGAACCTAGTTGCCTTGTCCACACCATTGTGTCCATCAACGGTGGTATCTTTACCAAAGACAAAATCCAAAGGAAACCTTGGTGTGAAACCAAAACAAGTTTCAAAAGGAGATCTCTGTGTAGAATAATGTTTTGCTCTGTTGTAAGCATGCTGCACATAACACAAGTGTTCATCCCAAAGCTTAGGATGTTTTCTGCAATATCCTCGGAGTAGCTGGATCACTGTCCTGTTAACTAATTTTATCTAGCCATCGGTTTGTGGATGAAAAGTTGTGCTCTTCTTCAGTTGGGTATCCATCAGTTCCCATAGACTTGACCAAAACTTCCCCACAAATCGGGTGTCTCGATCAGATACAATATAAGTGGGAATCCAAAATGAACCCATACATGTTCAAAGAACAATTTTGCAGTTTGTTCAGCTATAATCTGTTTGTTACAAGGTATCAAAATGCACATTTTGTTGAACCTATCCACAACCACATACAGATAATCATGACCTCTTATAGACTTAGGCAATCCCCCAACAAAATCCATGGAAACACTTTCCCAAGGGTGAGAAGGAACTGGTAATGGAGTGTACAGGCCTAGTTTTCTATTGTTGGGCTTGCTTTTGGCACACATAGTACACCCTCTCACATATCTAGAAACTGTCTCACTCATTTTTGGCTAGTAACAAAATCTTTGCAACTGTGCAACTATTTTACTTACCCCAAAGTGACTTGATACCAGAGAAGTGTGTGCCTCTCTGATTATCTTTACTCTCTCTGTTTGTGGAATGCAGAGTTTCCCACATGATATAAGAGTCGGTCCTTCAGATGATAATCCAATTCTTCTACCCTTTTCCTTGACTCAAAGTTGCATATACATATTTAAAGTCTATATATTGAGCATATTGTTCAATGTAACTTTCATGTTGTACAGAATTATGCTTAAGTATAGTAATGGGTCTAGATAACATGTCTGCAACTTTGTTATGTATGCCCTTTTTATATCTGACGACTAAATGAAATTGTTGTAGAAAACTCATCCACCTGTAATGTCTTGATTGCTACAATTTATTTTGGGAGTGTAGATATTGAAGTGGTTGATGATCAGTATGTATTACTGTCTCTTTTCCCATTAAGTAATGTTTCCACTTTTTCACACTCTCAACTAATGCATACAATTCTTTATCATATGTAGGATAGTTAGCTACTGCAGGATTAAAAGTCTCAGAATGATAACATATGGGTTTACCGTGTTGTGTCAAAACTGCTCCCATGGCATAGTCACTGGTATCTGTTTGGATCTCAAATGGTCTTTGTAGATCAGGCAATGTTAATAAAGGTGTTGTACTAATCTTTTCTTTCAAGGTGTCGAAGGCTTTTTGATGTTTGCCTCCCCACTGAAACACCTTGTTCAATCTTGTCAAAGCATGTAAGGGAGCTGCAATTGAGGAAAAGTTAGAGATGAACTTCCTCCAATATTGTGCTGCTCCTAAGAAGCTTCTCATTTCTGTAGCAGACTTGGGTTTAGGCCAGTTTACAATGACTGCCACTTTAGAGGGATCTATTTTCAATTCACCACCCCTACTATATGACCCAAATAATTTAGAGATGTTTTGCCAAATTCACATTTGGAGAGTTTAACATAAAGTGTTTCTCTTTTCAAAACATCCAATGTCTGCTTAACATGCTTTAAGTGTTCCTCCCATGTTTTACTAAAAATCAAAATGTCATCGAGATACACAATAACAAAATCATCAAGAAAAGGCCTTAGTACATCATTCATTAATCTCATGAAACTAGAAGGGGCATTGGTCAAGCCAAAAGGCATAAGCAACCACTCATACAATCCCTGCTTTGTTTTGAAAGCAGTCTTCCATGCATCTTGCTCTGCAACTCTGACCTGATGGTATCCACTGTGCAAGTCCAGCTTGGTGAAATAAACAACTTCCTTTAATTGATCTAAAATATCATCTATGTGAGGAAGGGGATAACGATTTTTTATTGTTATCTTATTCAAGCTCAGTAATCAATGCACATTCTCCATGAGCCATATTTCTTTCTCACCAAAACGATTGGTGACCCACATGGTGATGTACTAGGCCTGATGAACACCTTCTCGAGCAACTCCTGCACTCATTTCTTGATTTCAGCATTCTCTAAAGCAGACAACCTGTACATTCCAATATTAGGCAATGGAACATCTTGTTGCAAAATAATATCATGTACTATTTCCTTTTTTGGATGGCAAACCTTTAGGTTCTTGGAACAGGACATCATACTCTGAAACAATCTTTTCTATATCAGTTTGCTGCTTAGTATTACAGCGCTCAAATACATTGGTTTTGTCAGGTTTCTTTTCCTTTACAACCATCAGTAAGAATTGTTTGCATTAATTTATCATTCTTTTCATCTGCCATGAGTTTATGAGAGTATAATTACTCTTGAGCTTATGAGCTCTTACAAAGTATTTGATTCCATCTTTAACAAGTAGATACTTGTTCTCAGCTCTATAGAAAATGGATTTTCTATCATACAAGTAAGGACTCCCTAAAACAATTCCACATATATCCAAAGGAATTATGTCTAACTCAACCTCATCTACAAATGTTGACCCAAAAACTTGAGTTTCCACTGTTTAGTCACTTGTAGTTGTGCTTTATCATTCAACCATCCTAATGGGTATGGTTTCTTGTGAGGTGTAGTTGCTAATCCCAATTTCTTTACAATTGTTTCAGAAATCAAATTTACTTGTGAGCCACTATCAAACAAAGTATCAATCTTTTGATGTTTGGAAACAACTCAAATATGGAAAAGCTCAAGTCTTTTTCTCTCATGTTCTTCATCAATAATAGATTGAGCAGAATTACTAGTAGATGGTTTAGAATTCTTACCTTTTATATTGTGGCTGCAATGATTGTTTCATCTCCCAATTCTGACTCCAAATCTTTCTGAATAGCTGCAACAGTCTTCTTCTCCTTGCCCTCGGACTTCTTAGGTCTCAGCTCTGGATGCAGAACCCAACAATGCTCATCATCATGCCCATCATTTTTACAGTGAGTGCATGAAGCTTTGCTTTTTTGTGCAGTGTTCGCCTTCCTTGCTTTCCACTTCTACTTTCTTTTCTCCTTGCTCTTACTTGCAGTGGGTTGGGATGGTCCCCCAACTTATAGATTTCCATTCTTTCCTCTAGCTTCTAGATGAGTAACTTGTACAGATACCTCATCTATACTAGTGGGATTAAACACGAGGATGTTATACCTCATGTCGCTGTGTAGACCACCAATGTACTTCAAAAGAGTCTCTGGCGAGTCTAATGAGATCTCTAGAATCAATGCTCTCTTTCTAAACTCTTGAGTGTACCCTTGCACACTTCGCCCTTTCAACTGCTGAAGAGTTTGCCAACTCATCATGGCTTGTTGCATGTAGGCCAATGGATAGAATTGCTTCTTGATTGCAGAAACAAAGTCACTCCAGACATAGATAGTCTTACCATGTCTTTTCATGTCAGCTTGGGTTTTGCCTTCCCACCAAACCAAGGTAGTGCCTCCTAGGCATAGGCTTGCCAACTGAATTTTGCTCTTGTCTGAATCGATGTTCTGTACTCTACAATAAACATCAATTTGTCTAATCCAATTGTCCAACTTTTCAGCATTTAGCTCTCCATCATATATAGGCAAGTCAAATTTAACATCTAGCTTCATCAAAGATGCTTTCTTATTATGCACAAGGCTATTAGGAGGTGTGAGGAAGTTTTCCTCTTTCCCTTTTCCTTTTGAGTGGTCATGGGAATGAGACTCATCTTCTTCTTTATCTTGTTTAGAACCTGATGAATCTTCATCCTTATGCTTTCTAAAGTCCCTATGCATTTCTTCTACCATAGACTTTATAGCTAGGAAACTCTCTATGAATTGAGGGTCTAGACCCACAGAACCTTCTCTGACATGGTCTTCCAAGGATAGACTCTCCCAATCTCAGGATTAGTTTTGACCAGCTCTCCTTCTCCTAATTTGAGCTTCGATCTAGTGAGCATTCAACAGCTAAACCAACACAAGCTTGTCTAACCTTATAGCCTAAAGCTCTGATACCACTTGATCTAATAGTCACCCTATGAGTGATCTCAGTTAAGAATTTATTAAATGGAGGTATTACAGACTCATATATTGGTGTGTGTCTAGGTTATTTAAGCAACGAATTGATCAGATTGCAAATACATAAACACTTGAAATGGAAGACAACAAAGAAACACAATAAGCAAATATAAGAACACAAGAAATTAATAAGGAGTTCACCCTATCCTCCAGGGCTACATCTCCGGTCCAGCTTTCAATGGTGGCTTTCTTTTATTGTGTCTTGAAGCAGAGAATTACAAAGAAGTAGCTCAATATGAGTCTCCCGCTATAGGATAATTGGTAGGGTGGTTCTTGGATTTCCCAAGCCACTAGAGTACTCAGACTCTTGGCCTTACCAGATTTCTGACCTCTCAGGTCTACAATGGAAGGATTCCAATGTGGTGCTCAGTCCTGACAGATCCCTTCAGGGATGGCTCGAATTTCTCAATCCCTCTGGTGCTCAACGCTGCCTTTGGTCAGCTTAGCCCTTTGTCTTCTCACTGCTTTTTGCTCTCTGTGTCTACTTTCTCTATTCTTCTGTCGTGTGTGTGCATGGCCTTAAAGCCACTCGAGCTCATGGCTATTTGATTCCCCTTCCAACTCCATCAGATCGCCTGCTATAGCTTTGCTTGGAGTTCCATGTCTCGGAGTCATCATCAGACTCACAAGGTGCGCCCACTTATCCTCCTGTGAACTGCGCTAGCTTGCTTCATCGGTTCGGTTCTTCAGTTATGTCATGGAATGAGTCATCTACCACCTTGGTGGTCAAATCAGACCTCAAACTCTTTCAGATTATGGCTTAATCCCTCGTTACGTCCGATCTTACTATCAGGTGTGATAACAACCGTTAGATCTAGATCCCCCAGATCCAACGCCATCCGCTCATTTCACACGGTTGACTTGCTCGACCGTTAGCACACGATGAGCAACGATTTTCTCTCTCCTCCGCTTACCACATGTCGGGCGCTGAGTGGAATCACTCTATTTTCACCAAATCTGCTTACTGCCCAAGGATGCCCCGATGAATACTGCTGGTTTTTTAGAGCGCAAGTCCCGCCTTACCCTTTAGCCTTTTTCCCCACGGTTTCCCCGTCTCCCATGCGACCGAGCACTCAAGGTCCCTCCTTTTCAAGGGTTTTTTCCCAACGATGGCGCTAATTGCACATCAAAAACTCCCTCTGTTTCCTGATCTGGGCTTCCCAGGGGCTAATTTCGCCTCCTGCGCAGTCTCCATGGGCCTTAGTCAGCGCGCTTTGACCGAGGTCCTCACCATTCCATGCTAGTTGCCAACTGCCACTGGTTTAGAGGTGTTATTGATCGCTGCTCTCAATTCTTTGAAGTTTGTCCCGACCTGGTACATCCATGGTTCTTTTGATTATTCTTTATGGATCCAATTCAGATCAACTCTAGGAATCTCTTGCACATATTCATTATCCGTATTGAATAAAGTTGCACAATAGATCTGAAAATGACACAAAAAAAGAAGAAGAGAAAACCAAACCTTTTGCTCACACCAGCAAAAAGGACAATGATTAACTTTTTAAAATCTAGGGATGAAAATTCGAAAACACATCCTCCATGCATGAAAAGTTAAGTCTCTTCCTAAGCAAATTGATACCAAAAGAAAATCACAACACTATCCAAATTGAAAGCAACAAACTTTAACATTATGATACTTCCACAAGCCCAAAACATTCCAATTCTTATCGACCTTCTAATTGTCCAAAACAACTTTAATAAAAGTATATAGAGGGATAGAGTTAAGAGCAACCCATCTTCTAGATAGTACATTGTGGATGAAAATTACATAATCCCAAAACGACAAGATCACAATTTAACCACTCTTTACCAAACAATTCACCCCATTCAAAATTTTAAACCAACCCAAAATTTCCAAACAACATTCACATCTAACTCTCCATATTCTTTTAATAGAGAAACACTTGAGAAGGAGAGATTAAATGAATATATAAAGTCAAAACAACCCAAGGGAGCATAAAAATCGCCCACTGACTTTCTCTAGTAAAAGGATACTCCGAGAATGAGACCAATCCATAGGAGGAAAAGGCGTTTAAATTGACCAAAGTGAACCAAGAAGCTTATTAGACCACCAAGAATGTGCAGTGAAATAATATATTATGTATCAACTTTAAATCCTTAGGCCTGCCATTATCACACCATTGCTTTGCCGAAACACATAGTTGCATTCAATGCTAAAATCGAGGGGATTTTTGCATGGAAAGGAGGGTGTTATGTGTCCTTGGTTCATCCATCCCAAGGAATTGATAAATCATAGATAATATTTGATTCATGTAAAAATAAAACACACTTGATGTCAACTTAATCAATAATTTAGGGGATAGTCATAAGCTTGAAGCCTATTTTTTTACCAAGACACTAGGGCTAAGCTTAGACATTCATTTGACCCATTGATATGCCTCCTCATTCAAGGCCCTCTTTTTGTGGATGAAATAGGCTCTAGTGAAAGAGGTAGTTCCTTGCTTCATTTTGGAGATGACGTTTTTTAATTTGGAACCTTTAAAGATGGTTTTGCTAATCATTTATTTGATGACAATCATTGAATTCCTCGATACTAAGAGAGATTTAATATTTATTTCCCTAGCTAAACATAAGCCACACAATAAGACATATGTGAGTGCCAATTTATTGGAGAGATGACGAAGGCTTCATACATATGAAATTATTGAAATTTCTTTGGAATCATTAAAAATCCCCTGCCACCACTAACTAACAAAAAAATCAATAAAATTACACATAAAAAGTTAATATAAATTAACAACACGTGAAAATACACTTTATATATCGTCTAAGTTCATGCCTTTTTTAACATTATTAATATCTACCCATGTGGTACATACCATTGGTTTGAGTGGGGTTTAATCCCTACCATGACTTAGGTTCAAACTTCATGTGTAGGGGTTGAGGATGGAATCCAATGTTGGGGGAATTAAACTATCCTAAGGGACATCCAAGTTTGATCAAGCTTCGTACAATCCTGGTGATAATATCCCACAAGCGGATAGATCGTTAGGAGCACTTCCATCCAAAAGACAAGCTGACCCTAGCCTAGGATCTATTTAGTTAAAAAAAAAATAAAAAAATAAACAAAAAACAAAACAAACATTACAAATATACAATTTCACGAATTTTCGAGTTCTTTTAAAATTATTATCTTATATTTCCAATAAATTTATTTCTAATTTATATTTAATTAAAAAATAAATTTTTATGATATTTTTCTTTTTAATTTATTATTATTTTTGGGTTATTGATATTTTTCTTTTTAATGTTTTATTTTCCCTGTTTGCTAATATTACTATGACTTCCAAATGTAGTATACAATCTAAGAAATCATGAGTTAAGAGCATTTAAGTGATCAAAATCACTTAGAAATTGCAGTTCACCTAGGCCACATCAAACGTTAACATGACTATTTTTTTTTTAGTGTCTTCTCTCAACTATTGCGAGTTTTAGATCTTGACCATATTACAAAATGAACCCTTCAAAATCTAATCACGCCAATAAGATTTAACTTTTTCTTCTTGAAATAGACATGGTGTGGACTTTGATTCACTTATGTCTACACAAACCTTAATTGTGCCGAGAGGTGCTCTCCAACCTAGTATGGTTGAGATGTTTTAACGTAATGTAATGTAATTTTGTGTGAATATAAATAAAATTCAAATTAAATAAAAACTAAACTAAATAAAAATATTAATGTAATGTATTGTAAAAATTTACCCCCACTTCAGGTGTGAATGCAAAGTCTTCCAATTGACAAGACCACTTTGGGGGGATTGGCTCTCCATCTGGGGGACCATGCGTCGAACATAACTCAGTTATACGCTCCATTAAATTCCCTCATGCCTGAAGCCTTCACCATTATTATGATCCAGTACCATAGAGTTTGGTTAATGATGGAGTATGATGATTATAAGGTCATTCGACTTCAGAGAGAAATGTGTTGGTTTAATGCTCCAACGTGTGAGGAGAGTATAGATTTGTTTGGTTTCATGGGGAATCCCAAGAAGCAATTCCTTTGGGTTCATAGTCCTGGGATGTTGGTGAAGAGCATAGGCTTTGTGTCACTTGTAAGAAGGTTTCCTCTGGGAGGTCATAGCGTTGGTGAGAAGGTTGCTCGTGAGTCGTGCTCGGGGCAGCATAGAGGCTCGAGGCTTTGGCGTGTCGGGGAAGGAGCTCATGTTGTGCGTGGTCGTTAGTCAAGGAAGGTGTACTTGTTGAGAGTATTCGATGTTCAATACTTGTTGTGCATGGCCAAGGCTCGAGGAAGGATCTCCCGTTGTGCATGGTTGAAGGGTTGAGGAGGGGTCCCTGTTGTGCATGTTCATGGCTTGTGGCTCATGGCTAATGGCTCATGACTCTCCGCAACCCATTAATGGCCTCAGGTCTTCCAGACTCAGTCAATTGGTTGGCCATCCCTTATGTGGCCTCTAGTTCTTTTGCATAGTCTAGTCTAGTCATGCTCAATACCTTTACTGTTAGTTTTGTGGTTCCATGCCAAAATATTGGTTTTTATGTACGATTTTGCAAATCATTTTCACTCATGTCTCTTGTTTTGAAAAACATTTTAGTCAAGCTCAGTATATGTAATATCAAGACTTTAAACTTGTATCTTTGGGTTGGTTTCCTGACAGGTTAGCCCTTAACACCATGTAGAATCGTTTGCACTTATTTTCATCAGTAATTAAATGTTGAGCCTTATACAAAAAAATGTAATGTAAACATTTTAACTTGGTCAACATAAAATAAAATAAAATAACAAAAAAAACTATAAAAATAAAATAATAATAAAAATAAAAATGAACCATGGTATTGAGAACCCATGGTATTCATGTGGAATATAGCTTATTCAAAGGGGGAATTAAACTAGCCTTTAACTCTGGATCTATCAAGCGATGAGAGGGATCAAATCTCTTTTCACTTTAAAAGAGGTTTGTATCTCAAGAGATTTGATCTCTCTTAGTGCTTGCTAGATCCGAAGTTAAGATGGATCTAGATTGGTATAGGTACAACCACATGTTTGACCATTACTTAAAGATGTTCCCATAAATCTCAAAGTAGATGTCGCGTGATAAAATTAAACCTACCCAATAGCTAAAAAACTCCTCACTACCTACTCACTCATTAAAATACTCCTCATTTTTCATGATTAAATCCAACCTATTTAAACTCTTATTAATTTATGATTAAATATAAACTCTAAAAGAGATTGCATCTCAAGAAATTGATCCCTTTAGGCGTTTGGTAGATTCAGATGGATCTAGGCTAGTTTAATTATTAATTATAATTATAAATATAGTTATTAATTTTACATTATTTATTTATTTAATTTAATTTGTATTTTGACTAAGTTGAAATGTTAAACATTACAACATATCTAATAGTGGAATATACCAACCTAGATCCATCTTAACTCTCGATCTACCAAGCGCTGAGAGGGATCAAATCTCTTAAAGTGCAAATCTCTTTTAGAGTGAAAAGATATTTGATCTCTCTTGATGATTGGCAGTTCCAAAGTTAAGATGGATCTAGGTTGGTTTAGTTATTAGCCTTTAAATAACCTTTAAATAGGCTACATTAAATAAAAATACCATGTGAAAAAACATTTTATTTTATTTTATTTTTCTTCTTATACAATTAAATATTACAAAATCTCTAACATCTTTACTGGTAGAAGATAACTAGGTCAAATAATAATATTGATAATAATAATATAATAAAAAAAATTAGAACTATTTTTTTTTTTTAATACTAGGCTTTGTATTACTACTTTAGAACATTACATTAGATATGACTATGTGTTAATGGTTGCCCCAGAGGGAAACCGACCAAAAAACACATATTAAATTTCTTGAAAGAGTAGTTAAGATGCTTCTTGCTAATAATAATTATAATAATATCTATTTTTAAGGTCACAGCGAAGCCAAACACCAAATTGGTGTATGAGACCCCCTTGTTTGTGAGACAAGGAACCAACCTCTGCACAATGATTTGATTGCTAAGTCTACGAAGGCATACATACTCTACCCCTCTGGTTTTGAACCTGTGACCTCTTAAGAGGAAACACATGCTCTTAACCATTAGGCCCACTCAAGTTGTATTCCACAAGGTAAAAAAAAATCTAGCTTTGTTCTACAAAGCCATTTACACAAATGCCAAAATTACGTGACATTACTCATTTCCAACTAAAACATAATAACATACCATAGTATAACCTAGTTTCCTATGGATTCCATAAAGCTGATGTGTCGTGGGGAGATGCCAACAAGGAACCTAGAGCCAACCTTTGGCAACGAATCACAAGCTTTTATCCCATGGGCTATTGTCCTCATTTGAGCCATGAACCACATTTATGAAGCCACCCCGAACCCAGGCTGTGAATCTTCAGACACAAAAGGAAAATACACAGGGAAACAGACATGCCTGTCCACTAGGTAGCCACCAGTTCCGAGCGTTGAATTCCACCAGAGACGAGACCACCTATACCCAACCAATTCTCCGACAGCGTCCCAAGAGGCCACTTGTTGTTCACCGTGGATAAATTAATGATTATGCCATTGAAATGGAAATGCCAGACGATATGTTAGAGTGGTCCGAAGACCTAAGTTTGCATGCACTAGGAAACCCCCAAGCTTAAGTTGTTTGCTGATTCCTTGTATATTTGGGAATCGGATGGGCATGGGCACTGCCAATTTTTTTTTACAGCGCCTATGTCCATCCAATTTCTGAATATCCGAAGAATCAACAATCAACATAAAGATGGTCCTAGGAAACAAAAGGTATGATCCCATCATCGTGATGAAAGTTGCTTTGTTGCTTGCAGGTTATTTTTAGCGATTAGAACTGAGCTCAACAGGGAGAAACGATCGCCCAACCAGAGATGATAGGTCCTGGAAGTACCCTTACTCTATGTTACTGTAGCTTGCAAAATATGATGAAGCAAATAATGTTCTGAGAGAGACTCACCATGACGGTGAAGCTGAGTGGCCAATTGAAGCTCTTAATCCATCTGACAAGCAGAGAAGTTCAAGGGTGGCCAAAGGTGAAACTGAGAGTAAGGCATATTGTCCAATGCCTAGATAGCCAAAAAATGCTCAGGAGTGGGCCAATTAGAGAATGTGATGAGAGAATAAGTGTGGTTTGCATGGTGAATTTTGGATGACAGAGTTGATACCATCTTTTTATGGTAACAAACAATGAACAATCTTGGGAGATAAAATGGTGTGAGAGAGAGGATGTTTGCACGCAGTGACACCACCCTCGTCTGACTCACAAAGGAGCCATTGTACCTCATCATTCGCCTGTCAAGCATTAATCACGATCGACGCTGCTCACTGTTCAAACGGCGTCGATCACTATTCAGTAGACAGCTAATTCGACGCAGTTAATGTGTATCCATAGCTAAAAATTTGTATAAATTGCCCAGCTCAGTAATGAATCGATCAAGTTTTGTGAGTGTTTTCATTCTCTGATATGGTATCAGAGCCATAGTAGAGGAGGGCTCGGTGGAGTGAAGGTCTCAAGGAGTGAGATCTCATCTATGTGAACAGTGGTGGATTGTATGCCACCTGGGAGTGTTTTTCTTGAAGATGTTTGTTGTAGTGCGCTGGACAGAGAGCATCGTTAGCTATTTGATCCATTGCAGAAATTGTTGAATGAGCATTGGAGGAGCAGAGGAGTAGATTGAAGAAGAGGCGAGGGTAAAGTGTGAGAATCTACCGAAGCATTCAAAATCTTTCAGTCTCTATACTTGGTGGGGATCTATTGCATGCTAGGTTGAGATGTACTAAAGGACCATTGGCTCGCATCGGCGTGTTAGTAGCAGATCCAAGGGTGTGAAATCTTTTGTGTTCAGATTTGTGGTTAGAACCACTGTCCAATTATGGGCGACCTGTCCCTTGTGTGAGTTTCCAATCTATAAAATGGAAACATGTTAGAGAGCGTCATCACTTAGAGCCTCACTTAGAGCCTGAACCCAAAGCTCGTAAGCGGTGAACATGGAGCTGCTAGTGAACACTGCAAGTATCAGGCTTGTTGTAAGTGTTGTAAGTGAAATATTTGTTGTGTTGCAAATATTATTTGAAGCAAAGAATTTTCATGATATTTAAAATAAATAAAAAAAAGTGAAAGTGATTTGAGTTAAAAGATTTTGTTGGGAGCTTTATTTCAAGTGTTGAAACTAAATTTAAAAAGGGGTGTTTATTTTTAATGAGAAGATTATAATGGATTGATAAGGTATTTAGTATTTGTTTAATGTGGTGAAAGTTTTCTGATATTTAGTGAAATTTGGTGTATTTGGATTTAGATTTGGTGGCATTTTGGTGATTGGAGAAAGTTTTTTTCATCATGGCAAATTTATTGCCTAATACTTATTTGAATGAATCCACCAAACTTGATGGAGGAAATTATGTGAATTAGAAATTCAAGTTACTGACTATTTTAGAAGGTTATAATTTGTGGCCCATTGTGATTGGGGATGAGCTGAAACCCACTGTTGCAGGTTCTATTCCAGATTGGGAGAGAAGGGAGAAGAAAGCAAATGTGTTGCTGCGTATGTCCGTAAAGGACAACATTATTCCTCACATCAGAGATTGCAAAACATCAAAAGAAACATGGGATACGTTGAAGGGTTTGTATGAAACAACAAATACAAACCGGATCTTGTTTTTGAAGACTAAGTTTTTATCTCTAAAAATGGAAGCAAATGAAAATATAAGCAATTTCATATCTTGTGTCAAAGATTTAAGTGATAAGTTAGGAGATATTGGTGAAAAGGTGTCTAGTACTGACTTAGTCACCATCACATTAAATGGCTTAGTGCAAGATTATCAAATTTTTGTTTTAAGTCTTTCAGCTAGAGAGAAACCCCCTACATTTGATGAATTGACAGGAATTCTTCTATAAGAGGAGGAGAGGATGAAGAGCTTTAATTTGGGCTCTAGTAGTTCAGATTTGGCGTTGGTAGCCAAGGGCAAATATCCATACAGAGGCAAGCCATGGGACAAGAACAAAGGAGGCAAGTTTCAAGCAAAACAAAAAGGTATGACACAGTCTAAATTTCCAATCCATGATAAGAGAAATGATGATAGTTATTATTGTGGCAAACTTGGGCATCATTCTAAAGATTGTTATACAAGGAATTATAATGAGTCTAGACAAAGAAACAGAAGGCATAATGGAAATTTTGTGGACAGAGATACCTCAATCAGTGATGGATTTAAAAATCTTAAATTGTTTGTTTCTGATGCTGCATTGTCTGTGGAAAATGATGATGTGAATGCTTGGTTCATTGATTCTGGTGCATCACTCCATATGTCTTGTAATAAGGAGTGGTTTGATGAATATTATGAAAACATTGATGGAACATATGTTTATCTAGGAGATAACAAATCACTTAAAGTTCAAGGTTATGGAGTAATAGGTGTGAATTTGCCTAATGGACAAGAGAGACAGATCCATAATGTGATGTATGTTCCTGGTATCAAAAAGAATTTAATTTATGTTTCTACTATTGTTGACCAAGATTTGAAGGTGGAATTTGTTAAATCACAGTGTGTAGTAAAAGACATTCAAGATCAGTACAAGGTTATTGCCACAGGAACCAGAGTTGGAGGCTTGTATAAGTTGGACGTGACCAGGAAAAGTCATCAAGCGTTGGCATCTACAACAATATCAATAGTAGATTTATGGCATCAAAGGTATGGACATCTAAATCACAAAGATTTAATGCTACTTCAAAAAGAACACAATGGTTGAAGGTTTCCTGTCTTGAAAATGATTCATGTTGAAGTGTGAACATGTGTTACTTGGCAAGCAACATAGGGAGGAATTTCCTATACATAAAGAAAAAAGGCAAAGGGAAATACTTGAATTAATTCATACTGATGTATGTGGACCTATGCAAACTAGATCTATTGGTGGAGCATGGTATTTTCTTATTTTCGTGGATGATAGATCTAGGTATACATGGGTTATTTATAAGAAATAAGAGTGATGTTTTTGAGTACTTAAAGAATTTAAGAGTATGGTGGAAAAAAACTGGTAATTACATCAAAATTTTGAGATCTGATCAAAGGGGAGAATTCAAATCAAGAGAATTTAATCAATATTGTAAAAGCAATGGGATTCTGCAACAATTTACAGTGCCACATACACCTCAGCAAAATGGAGTTGCTGAGAGGAAAAACAGAACACTAGTTGAATGTGCACGTAGTATGCTTCAGGTAAAAATATCTCTAATGGTTTTTGGGCTGAAGCCATTAATACTGCTGTTTATTTGAAAAATAGGAGTCCAACCAAAAGTTTAGAGCTTAAAACACCTTTTGAAGCATTTTATGGGTACAAACCAAAAGTGAGTCATTTAAGAGTTTTTGGTTGCAAGGCATTTGCTCATATTCCAAAAGATGAAAGAAGAAAACTTGATGCAAAGTCAATTAAGTGCATAGTTATTGGTTATTGTGATAATCAGAAAGCATACAAGTTGTTTGATCCCAGTACTCATAGATTGCTTGCAAGTAGGGATGTGGTGTTTCATGAGAATGCAAATGAAGGTGATAAAATAAATAATACTAGTGTATGGCATGATATTGATGATTATGTCAAATTAGATACAAGTGTTGAACAAGAACAGGAACAAGCACAAGAACAGATACAAGCTCAAGAGCAAGGAGCATTAAGCAATCATGATACTCCAAGAAGAGGAGAGGAGACTCCGTAAAGCAAAAAGAAAGATGAAAGCATTAAAACTCCAAGAAGGTCATCACGTCAAAGTCAGGTACCTGTAAAGTATAAATATTATGAATTAATGTCTCATGTTATGAATGTTGTGGAACCTTCAAGCTATGATGAAGCTAAAGAATATGAAGAATGGAGAGATGCAATGAATGAAGAATATAACTCTATAATGAAGAATGACACATGGGAATTAACAAAATTTCCTAAAAACAAAGTTCCCATAGGATGCAAATGGCTTTATAAATCTAAATTTAATGTTGATGGAAGTATTGATAAACATAAAGCTAAATTGGTTGCAAAAGGATATTCACAAAAGGAGGGAATTGATTATGAAGATACTTTTGTACCTGTAGCTAAGTTGAACACAATTAGAATCATGATTGCATTAGCTACAAAATATAATTGGAAAATGCATCAGTTAGATGTCAAATCTGCATTTTTGAATGGTGAGTTAAAAGAAGAAGTTTATTTAGTTCAGCTTGAAGGGTTTGTAAAACAAGGACATGAGCATCTGGTTTGCAGGTTAAAGAAAGCTTTATATGGTTTGAAACAAGCACCAAAATCATGGTATGTGAAAATTGACTCTTTCTTTTATGAGAAAGGTTTTATGAGAAGCAAAAATGATCCTAACTTGTACATCAAGGAAGATGAAGGTAAGAATGTTGCTTTAATATCTGTATATGTCGATGATCTTATCATAACAGGAAATGCATGCAAGTTGATTGAAGAAGTTAAAAATCAGTTGTCACATGTATTTGAGATGAAGGATCTTGGTGAATTGCATTCTTGTTTAGGTCTTGAAGTTTGGAGGGAATCTGGTAAGTCACTAATCACACAAAGCAAATATACAAGGGAAATCCTTAAAAGATTCAATATGAATGAATGCAAGGCAACATCTACTCCTTTAGAATAGAATGTCAAATTGTGTAGTGATGATGGAATCAAAGAGGTGAATGGAACTATGTACCGTCAACTGGTGGGAAGTCTGAACTATCTCACCACTACCAGGCCAGATATAGCATATTCTGTCAGCATACTTAGTCAATTCATGGCTAAGCCTTGTGAAAGCCATTGGAAAGCAGCAAAGAAAGTCCTTCGATATCTGAAAGGAACACTTAATTTTGGTATTATGTATACTAATGAATTTGTTGTTGAATTGCCAGGTTATTTTGATTCTGACTGGGATGTAAATCTAGATGATAGGAAATCTACTACTGGATATGTGTTCAATATTGGTTCAAGACTAATATCATGGAGCAGTGAGAAACAACCAACTGTTTCCTTGTCATCCACTGAAGCTGAGTATAAAGCATTATGCAGTGCTACCTGTGAAGCAATATGGCTTAGGAGGATACTTGAAGATGTTGGAGAAACACAACAAACACCTACAGTAATCAGATGTGGCAATCAAAGCACTATCAAATTGGCAAAAAATCCTATATATCATGCAAGGACAAAACACATTGACACACAACATCATTTTGTAAGAGAAAAATTGCAATCAAAAGAAATTGACTTCTCATATTGTAATACAAATGAAAATTTGGCTGACATATTCACCAAGCCTCTTGGAAAGGCTAAATTTGAAATGTGTAGAAGTAAGTTGCGTGTTGTAGAAAATCCAAATTATGTTGTAAGCCTAGCTGAGACTTAGACCAGCAGGCAAGTTAACATGTAGATCGTGATTAAGGGGAGGTGTCAAGCATTAATCACGATTGGCGCTGCTCATTGTTCAGATGGCGCTGATCACTATTTAGTAGACGACTAATTCGGTGCAGTTAATGTGTATCCGTAGCTGAAAATTTGTATAAATTGCCCAGCTCAGTAATGAATCGATCAATTCTTGTGAGTGTTTTCGTTCTCTGATATCACCGTCATGATCTTCCCATAGGCCGAGCTAGATCTCTAGCATAATGTCCAATGCTTGAATAGGTTGAGCTAGATCTGTAGCATAATGTCCAATGCTTGAATGGTGCTTGAGTATCATTTCACAGTTAAACTAGGCATGCCAAGGAATAAATGTGTTGAGCGTGTTAGCTAGGTCGTTGGTGTTTTCTTTCCAATGTGACTGGCTATTGACAGATGTCGAATTTAGACAACCATTGTGGGGGATCCATCCTGAAGAGCAATTGCAATACATGCCCTTCGTAATTGAGTTGATAGTGGTTGTGATCATTGAGCATCTAGGAAAGTGATTTTAGCATCCAAAACATGATTGGCAAGGCAATATTCCTTGTTTGCCGGATATGCAAAAGCAAAGGAGCTTGAATTTGTGTGAGCAGGGAAGCAATGATGATGTGAGCTTCTATTTGCGAGCAATGATGATGGTGTCCCACATTGGATTTTCTTTAAAATTGAAATAATCAAGAGTGAATCCTCTTCTATTATAAGTTGACGGTAACCATTGTTGAGGGCGATGCTTAAACCACGTTCTAGTCCGAGAGTTCAGCTTCGTTGTTGGTAATATAGCTTAGCTTCCCAACAAAGATGTGTATGATTTGGCTTGAATTGTTCTCGAAGGCATCAGCATAGCTAGCTAGCTAGGTCAGGATTATCCCTTTAGGCTCCATCAAAGTTATGAAGCTTGCAAAATAATTATAATTATTAATAAATCATTTTAACTATGTAAAATTACATTAAAATAAAAAATAAAAAATAATAATAATAATAATTTTTATTAAATTATTCATTGTTAATGAAAACTTCCAATAATAATTTATTATCTTTATTATTAATTCAGTTGGATGATGAACCTACAAAAAATAGTATATTATCAATAAACTATTTTAACTATGTAAAATTACATAAAAATAAAAATAAAAATACAACAAGTTAAAAAAATAAAATTAATAATTATAATTATAATTAATTACATTAAAGGCGTCTTTCTAAGGGCTACTGTTGGATAGATTTTTGTCGTCCTCCATAAAATAGGAAAATGACATGTGTTTGCATGACATAGAGGTGACGTTTTGCACCAGCTTCACCGCGTACGATAGAGAACCCTCACTCGACTCTTTCACCATGGTTTCTTGCGCCTCAGTGGTATCAGCTTGAGGACATGAAAGGTGAAGGGAAGGTAAATGGAGAGTTGATTTTGGCTGTCTAGTTGGGCACTCATGCAAACAAAGCATTTTCAGAGGCATGACACTTGGATGCAACAACTGTGTACTCAAATGGGCTTGTGAACACTCAATCCAAGGTCTATCTTTTTCCCAAATTGTGACATGTGAGGGTGAATGTGATTGAAGCTCATGGTTTGATTCCTAGTGCAAGACTAAGTTTCTTGATCTTCATGTCAAGGTTTAGTTGGGAAATTAGTTGTAGAAGACAAAGTCGAGTGTGCCCAACCGAAACATGATTCCAGTATGGAATGAGGAGTTGTTTTTTGTGGTAGAAAATCCATTCGAGGACCATTTGATTCTCATGGTTAAGGATCTTTTGGGGTTGAATGGGGAAGAAATTATGGGGATAGTAATGATTCTTTTGAAGACCATAAGATTGTGAATCCTCGTTGGTTTAGCCTTGAGAAGGGGGTTTTCCACATAAGAACTAGGGAAATGACACCATCAAGATACATAAGAGATGAGGAGATGATGAAAACCCTAGGGTCCACGACTAGGCCTCCCTCCAACACTAACATAAGAAGATTGCAGAATGAAGGGGGGCATGGCACTCACAACTAGTTTCACGTTCCCACCACCAACGCAATTGAAGAATTCTATGCTAATGCAGAGCAATGAGAATGAGGATGATTCAGAGATAAGTAACAACCCAATAACAATAATAAGATGGCCTTTCTCTCTACTCTTTTAAAATTTTGGCCTTTTTTCCCATGTATATTCAATGTTGTTCAAGATTGTGGTGGACAAGTTACTTGTGTTCTGACAATTATTTTAATGTTTTGAATACGTACAATTATGACCCAGTAAGTGAATCATCTTTGCCTGGTATGTTTGAGTGGGCTAGATTGAGGCCATAAATATCTTTCACAAATAATTGTGGGGTTGTAGGAAGTTGGGGTGGTTGGGAGTGCTTCACCAACCATTGCCATGAAAATGTGTTCTTCTCCACTACTTTGTTACCAACTTAACTTGGGGTTTCATGGGAACTCAAAGAAAAAAGACAGTTGTAACTGCCACAAGGCCATGTTTGATGCCAAAGTTCATCTCATTATTTAGGTTGCAAGTTATATAAAGCATTGTAAATTATAGGATCATTGTGTACAATATGAAGCGACTGACATGGCTTCTTCCCTACATGTATTTTGCAGGGGTATTATTCCTTTTTATTCCCAACAAAAATATTCAAACAAAGAGCCTTTTTGTTTATTTTGTTCATGATGGAAGTTTGAGTAAAATCTTTGTTTTTAGGCCGCCCTTTTTGATGATTTGGGTTATGGAATTTGATGAGGCTTTCTTTACTATTTCATATATATTAATGCATAATTTTTTGTTTCAACCTATCTGCTATTAAATGTTTATTGTTACTTCATTGTATAAGAGTTTGTAAGAATGGATGGGAGGAATCCTCAATTCACATTATTGAGCATGATAAGCGTGTGGAGAATTTTGTCCAACTTAGTAAGCATGGTTGGTAGTTTGAGAGGATGTGTCTCATTTGCATTACTGACTAGGTATTTTGAGAGGGTGTGTTTCATTTGCATTACTGACTAGGTAGTTTGAGAAAATTTATTATAGCAATAGGAATAACACCTAAGAAAATTACTACTTGGAGTGGATGTATACTAAGGTTTCAAATTAGGTTACTTCAAAATCATTTTCCTGTTTGCCATATTTTTCTAAATGCACAATTTATTCTTTCCATTATTGTGTAACAATTTCTTTGTTATACTTTTGAATGTTCATCATGGTACAAAAATTTTAAAATAATTTAATCATGCCAATTTCTCGGTAGCTACCATTACCAGAATGTTGTTAAACTAGCAATTGCACCAAATGTTGCAAAGGAAATGCCATAAGTCGATAGCATATGAAAAAAGAACATAGATGAAGATGATGAGATATGTTATAGACCCTCATAAACACATGCACATAACACATTATAATACACTAATTCATTTATGAGAATTACGTTATTTGAGATTGTTAATAGTGTACTTGTTACACATTCAAGTAAAGGAAGGGTGTTGCGTTAGATTGTTATTACTACACTTATTTTGTTGTTGATCACCTCTCTATCATTCACATTTTTACTCCCAAGTTATTAGTAGGCTCAATTTATGCATAGATAAATGAAACCACAGTCTATACATAAGAACCATAGAGCTATCCATTATATTTCACTATAGATCCCTACTTTTTCTTACAAGAAAGCAGTTAATGTATTACTCCTTTCTGTTCCATGATATATTTAAAAATGCATTGACAAAGCTTCAGAATATGCAAAGGAAATGGATGTTCTCATTTTCACTTTCTATGGCATCAAAATTTTTAGTTAACAAAGCGGCTAGGTAGATGTTAATGGTCTAATTGTGTTAAGTTTCTATCAACATACTTGGAAAAAATGGGTGTGGTCATTTTAATGGGTGTTCTCATTTTCACTATTCATGGCATCAATTTTTCAAACTAAGAAAGAGGTAAGGTTGATGGTAAAAGCCTAATTATGTTGATGGCAACATCCTAATTGGATTGGATTTTGCATGGTGATTTCTTAATCATATTGAGTAGGATATTGAGTTTGATCTAAATTTTTTAAATCAATCTTTTGATAACTCATCATTCATATCTTTCTTTTTCCTTTAGTTCATTTTGAAAGCATAATTTTACCAAATTTATTAATGAAAAGAAGGCATCGTTTTTAATTTTATGCAATTTCTAGCTCTAAACAGTTTCAAGCTCTCGACTTCTTTCCACTTCTGAATCCAATCTTAGAATTATGCCACTAGTTAGAACCATTTTAATCAATATAAAAATGCCACTTACTGTAGTATCTGTAATCATTAAATGAATTATTACCATGGTATCAGCCCAAATGCCAAATTTCGCAGATGAAGGTAATGTTCTGCGCATGGGACAAATCTCATATTGAGACAAACAATACATGATAGATTATGAAGGTAATGTTCTACGCACAGGAAAAATCTCATACTGAGACAAATATACATGATAGAAAGATCCATTCACATTTTCTTCATACACTATGTTAGTTAGTTTATCAAATTATGGTTACCTAATTAATAACCATCTAACCAATTTTGATTCCAAATGTTGTAATATTTATTTATTCATAGAATATTTGCACAATAAAATCGTGGGTTAGTCGAAATAAGGTAGGACAACGCATGAAAGATGAGTATGTGACTTGAACAATGATCTATGCCTAGATAAAATGGCATTGTTTCTGAAATAAGACTTAGTGAGGCCCATCATATGTCTATAATAAGAAATGATTGGGACTACACTGAAATATACTTTACTTGAAAAAGAAAAAATATTGCGCTACAATTTTCATACATGGATAAAACCTGATTCTTCTCACATTTTCTTTTAATTACCAGAATATTAAAAATACAGAGTCTGAGGTCCAATGTACAATCGAGAACAGAGAAGGAGAGCCAAATTCCATATGCCTCAATAGCGTCATTGTCCTCTTTCTTATACACACTCATATAATGTGAACACTGCAAATCCTTCAAGCTCCGTTTCCCAACCTATGGAAATCCATGGTGCGGCAACCGAGCAACGGAGAGGAACTTCGAACCTGCCCCCTCAGCTCATCAAATGCAAGGCAAATCCCGTAGAGATCCTGGCAATGCACAAAAAAAGGTATTGGTGGGTACACTACACTGGATATGTGGTTAAAAAACTTTCAATCTAAATACCTAGATAACATGGATCATGAACGATTGAAGTAGAAGGCAATATCACAAGAAGAAATTTTCATCATTCAGTTTGGGGGAGGCGATGAGAGTGACATAGAGTCGGAGGTGATATTCTTCACATGAAGAAGAATAAATTTTGGTCAGTGGTCTTCGCATTCGAACAAGGAGAGGGTAGCATGAGAGGAGCCAGCGATAGTTGACCTTGCTTCGTAGCGCAACCACGCTAGTTGGACGGTAACGATCGCCCATTTCCTCCACCCGAGACAATAATACCTCACTGTTCCCTTCAGCTTCTCGCTCAAAAACGTGTATCGGAAATGCTGCATCAGTGTTCTTACACAACTCATAATACTTATCTGAGCAATTTAGAAGAAGAATGGTATTGTGGGGTGTGGGGGGGAGGAGAACCGCAAATTTAACATAATGGAACAATCAGCCAAGAAACTGAGAAAATACAAAATCATGAGGGATTCATACGCACCAATATAAGCATTCCCCTAAGCCTTGGGGTTAAGAGGAGATGATCTAGAAGTCGATGGAGGCCCATTAGTGTTGTTGGCACTAAAAAATGGCATGGGAGCAGAAATAGGTGATCCAGATTTTGGTGGAGACTATGCAACTCCAGTTGAAGATGACGATGGAGCAGAAGAGGTGGGAGACAAAGGAGTTGATGAAGAAGCTCTTCGATGAGGTGGCTAAGGTCTCACATTCATTAACGAATTTCTAGCTCAGTAACCAACTTCCAAGGCACTTCCAGCTCCGAGTTTACCCTAACCAACTTCCAACGAAGTTTTCTTTATGGTGTTCTCCACGGCGTATAATGATCCAACGACACAATCTTTTTTAATTGTCTAACACATCGGATCAATGGTACAAGATAGGACACAGTGGCACATAGGAGAGTTCTTCCCAGAGGGAAATGCCTTACGACGTAAATATGCACGCTTTTCTATAAAATAAGTATATAATAATGTATGTTTTCTTTTCAATGAATAATATAATGTGTATGTACTTTCTTGTGAATATATGCTTTCACAGGGTTCCATTTGTTGTATTTGAATAGTCCCAAATGCCGCGATACCATTTTGTTGCTAACTTTTACTGACATTTCTATTCAGCAAAAAATATTATAATAATGGTGAAAGCAATTATCCTACTTCGATTGATTGTAAGCAAAATTACAGATTCAATGGTATGAGCTTTCTTGTGAAAAGAATGACTTTTAAATGGGATGGAAAATATATTTTGTTGATTTTAATGGAATGGGAATGTTGTGTAGTGAATTTAGTGAATTCATGTATCATAACAAAGATATTGTGTTCACTAAGTATCAAGGAAATGCCTATAGGGCGATCAATTTTTTTAAGTAGTTTGTGAAGTACAACACTACGGATTAACATTTTCAGAGTCAAATCTGTTTAATACTGGTGTAGTGCTATTGTAAAGTACAACACAGCATATTAGCATTTTTAGAGTCAAATTTTTTAAATACTAGAGTAGTGCTATAAAATTTCAAAACAATTTATACATGTTGGATGATTTTTTCCAAGCTCTATTGTTTGCATAGTTTGTTGTGACTATTGCTTAGTAATATATAACTTATGTACAATCACTGTTATTCCGTTAATTTTTTTATATTTTGTTTAGCGCTGAATTTTGTTAAGGGCTGCACTTTTTAACATTCATATAAAGTTTCATTTATTTTTATAAATTTATTTTTGCTTTGGAGTGTCACAAATTCAACTAACAACATTGACTTAATGTGCATAAAAAAATAGACATGACTTAATGTGAATAGGTTATGAAAAAATTACATATGACTTTATGTGCATAGGATATGAGAAAACAACAAGTTCTTTGTAACACGAAGTCGGGAAAATATTGGGATGTTTAGGGGGAGGGTTTGATAGTTATGGGCTTGACTTCATCAATACATTGTTTGGTGGTCACTGAACTATGCTTACTGGTCAATACATTGTTTGGTGGTGATTGAACTATGCTCACGAATGGATATAAGGGAGACCATAAGAAAGTATCTTTTAAATTTAGATATACGTGTTTCTCAATAAAATAAAACAATTGTGCAGGAGTGGTTATATTTTGCCCTTTTAGATATTTGAAAGTGTTATGTCTCATGCATGAGTGAGAAAATTCATGAAATATGATATTATTAATGCAAAACTATTTTGCTTTCATGAGTGATTATGATATTTGAGTTTTCACTTGCCATTTTCTTTTGCAATGAAGTTTGTGATATTTCAGTTTTCACTTGCCATTTTCTTTTGTGTTGAAGTTTGAATGCTGTATTCCCCAATAATTATGATATTTACATTTTTACTTGCCTCTTTTATTTTTATTGAAGTTTGTTGGAATAGTTTAATTTATATATTTTTGTAAGGGAAGTTAGTATTTCAACATGTTAATAGGCATGCTAGTTCATATTTTGGTTTCTTGTTAGTTAATAATTGGTCACATATTGCTTAATTGACATATTCTTTCAATGTATCTTTGAACATTTTTAGAGGTAATTACTAGTAATTGAATAAGTTTTAGAGGCAATTGCTAGTAATTGAACAATTCTAGATACATCATAACTCCGTATTTACCCAATCAAAAGGGATACTTTTTTTTGCTCTAAATGATATTTCCATCTCTAATATCTTCTACTATTTTACAAATAATTACTTTATAAACATTTACTGCTTCTTTAATTACATTGCCTTTTACATTAAATTGCACATTATGTTATTTTAAGAACGAATTTGTAAAACACACATTTTGTAATCCCTATTATTTAGAAATTTCAGTTTGTTCTCGTAAGAATAATTCCAGTGCACTCATTTTCCAAGCTCGTAGAAGGATGAAATCTATTTTCACTCTAAAAAAAGGTGTTCATATATTTCCAACCTCATAGAAAGATCAAATCTATTTTCACTTTAAAAATAGGTTTTCATATCAAAAGATATGATCCCTTTCAATTGGAATTATGCTTATTTAATTTCCCCTTTTAAATATATTATGCTTATTTAATTTCCCCTTTTAAATATACTATATTCCACATGATTGGAATTATGCTTATTTAATTTCCCCTTTTAAATATACTATATTCCACATGAATACAACACGTTATCAATTGACTATTTTTATTTCATTTGTATAAGATTATTTTATTTTAACCAAAATATATATATATATTT
>APFE030999045.1:155636-169517 GCA_000404065.3 Pinus taeda
TTGAGAGGGATATGGGAGCTCAGATTATATTTGAAAGTTTGTTGTATAGGTTGTCATGGAATGTGTATGCAACAATTTGCACAACAGCCTCAAGTCCCCAGTCTTGTTGAGATATAAGAGATCGTCCAGTCCAGTTTGAGTTTTGGATTGTTATGGTAGGTTATCTATCACAAATTTTAATGAAATATGTGATAAGCCAGTTGGAAATGTATTTGTTTTGTTTATAATTTGTTACTCAGGGCATGATGTCATGTTCTAGAGATACCCTGTCCATGTATCTTTACTATCTCGTAAAATGCAAGTTGAATGCTAATCATGCCAGAGTCCAATGATGCTTTGGAAACTCATGCAACAAATGGGTGATTGGTGTGCCCTGCATGACAATGCTACCCTGCGTTTATTAATAAGCTTTATCGTTGTATTGAACTCTTGTATTTGGTGCCTCCAGAATTATTGAACTCTTGTATTTGGTGCCTCCAGAATTATTAATTCCCAACCCTTATTGCGATGTGAATGATTAGTATTTGTCATTTGGTATGCATAACAAGCTTTAACTTCTTTTGATAATAAAAAAATGCAAGCTGCATACTAGCATTTGCCTCTCAATTGGACTATTTAATGGTTATTTTCCACAAGTAAATAAACAGTCTTCATTTCAGATGGCATTTTCTCTTTGAAACTGTGCCTCTGGACAACAGCCTGCTAACTTAACTGAACATTCATAAAGCTCTGCCAAATCTTAGTAGTTCACGGCCTATTTTAAATTCTATCAAACTTATTCGAACTAACACAGTATTTGCTTAAGCGGGGTCATTTCACACTGCTTAGTACAATAGAATGATCTTTCTTGAAATAGAATAAGTACTTCAAAAAAGTACCTATGAATTTTACTCATAGTTATTTGACTTTAACCTTAACAGAATCCTCTGCGGAATCCCTATATGTCTTCTGGTTCAATTTGTCCCTTGTTTTACCCAAAAAAGATGAAGCAAAAAGGGCATCCTGGCCTTGCACAGCCGGACATTAGAAACTAAGGAATTGACAACAGCCATAAAAGGAGGATTGGAAAGGAGGAGACTCTTCCTGTAGCCTGAAATCTTAAATAATCCCCAACGTTTTCTTAGCTTTTCATAGAATTAACAAACACTCATATCCTTTATACAATGTAATTGAATTGGCACCTAAAAATAACAAAACCTCAGGAAAATATTTGCACAATCTTTCATTTACAGAAGAGGCCAGCAAATTTTTAATTTTTTCAGAATTTGGCCATAATTTTTAGGTTGAACAGCGTAACCTTAAACCCTAACCCCAGAAATAAATATCCAACTAAACCCCAAGTAATACATATAAGATCAGACTGCAAGCCAAAGAACTCAGTTTTTGAAAATTTTCACACTGCTGGATTGTTTGAGGAAGAGAAGCCCTTGTAGCCCTTGTACGCGTACCCTACAATTCTCGAATAATAGAACCCTGGGACAAACAGGATTGCTCCCAACAATGCTAACAACATACCTGAAAAACAATAAATAGAAATCCCACAAAAATAAAATCAGATATAACCCTCAATCTTCAGCAGTAAGACAACACCGATATAAGAGGCCAAAAAATCCAAAAACAGATTTGAGAAATAGAAGAAAAATGAAATGCTTTATTTCCAGATAAAAATCATAGACAAACCATGGGTTCTGTCACCGCCGATTTGCTGAGAGAACATGAAGAGGCCAATGGCAATGACGATGGTGCCGAGGATTAACAGTGCAACTGCAATATTATGGTTAATTGTCGATAGATGTTTATTTTCAATGGGGAACACAAGCAAGAGAATCTTTGTGATCAACACACACCCACTGAAAATTAGCATCATTAAAACTATTGAAATTCTTTGGTACAAGAGTCCTGCAATACTTCAATTATAAGAATAATATAACAATAATTTTTTTTTGATAAGAAATACACACAAGACATAACAATGATTTACTTACAATTGGATTTTGCAAGAATATCTCAAACAATTGTTTTATAATTTAAAACTGAAACTAAATACACAAAGAAATGCAAGGCATAACAATGATTTATTTTTTTGTTTATTTTTTTTTTGTTTTTAATAATAAATACACACAAGACATAACAATAATTTATTTGCAATTAGATTTTGAAACAATATCTCAACAATTATTTTATAATTAAAAATGAAACTAAATACACAATATTTCAACCATTGTTTTATAATTTAAAAATGAAATTAAATACACAAAGAAATGCAAGGCATAACAATGATTTACTTACAATTATATTTTGAAATAATATCTCAGAATTTGATTACTATTTAAAATTGAAACTAGTATTAAAAGAAGTTTAAAAAACTTATTTTTCTTATGAAATGAAAAAGCCTAGATGCTGGAAAGTAACTATGCAACTAAGGAGAGTGTTATGTGTTTTTATATCTAGAAATGCAGAGTGTTATTACACAAAGGCCCATGCATGAGAAGGTAAGGTAGATGGAAAAGTGATAGAGTACTTTGTGAAGAAGACTATTATGTTGTCGTAAATTATATTTTTATTTGGACATAAACTTTCAAAATGTAGGAAAGTAGAGAGAGAGTGTTATGAGTTTATCTCTAGGAATCTAGAGTGTGATGATAGAAGGTCATGTATGTATGAGAAGGTAGATGGAAAGTCCAAGTCATATATGAGTAGGTAGGGTAATTTAGATATATTATTATTCTCCAAGGACCATGGAGCTAACTAAAATCTATTTTTATATGATTTGTGACACACGCAGAGTTAGTCAATATTACCATACTAGGAGTAATGAACAAGAGATGTTTTTGTGTACGATGTTTCCATGGAATATAATCGGCATAGGATTAGTGTGGGTTGGAGGACAATACAGAGCTCCTTCATGAGCCCAAGCATTTGTTTTCACCTCCTTATCGACCACCTGTAGTGTCATAAGGAATATATCCTGGTAGGGATTCAGTTCATCACAATGTGATATCGTTTAAGGTCTTCATATTTCTAGGCAAATACATTAGAATGTTGTTTGAAAAGATTAACATACCTCTCCTTAAAATTTTGTATATCGATATGGATACCCAATTGTTGTTCGCGTGAATTCATTTGTTTAACTTCACTTTCAACTAGGCAATCTTTAAGGTATCTAAACAAGTTCAATGGATATTTATGACTACTTTTATTCCATTTCATAGCCACTTTAACCCCCTAATAGGGTTTTCCGCATGGCTTCCTCAATTCAAACTCATTATCATGGACCCTTGCCTTCAAAAAAGCCCATTCACATTTCAATATTCTTCCACACACTATGCCTTACGGCGTTTCCTTTGCAACATTAGGTGCAAATGCTAGTTTAGTTTATTTAAAGGTGGAAAGACTCTAAGTAAGTTTGTTTTTTGGGCAAGATTTTTAAACACCACTACTTCTCTTCGCGTTTCATGATCCTAGCAACTAGTATCAAAGTTGCATGTTCTTATTGTTAATGGTGTGAACTGGGCCTACTTAATAGTATGGAGACTAATACAATAAGTGATATGGAGAAGTTTAATGGGGTCAATTTCACCCTATGGAAATCATAAATGGAGGATACACTAATTCTAAAGGATCGATATTTACTAATTGAAGGAGTGGCAAAGAAACCCCCAACAATGGCAAATGAAGCATGGAAGTTGTTGGATAGGAAGGCCATTACTACAATCTGTTAAGCAAAGAATGTTCACTTTAATGTAGTGTCTAAGGAAGAATTGAATCAATGCCCAGTGTGCAAAGTGTAAGGAAGAAGCCAACAAGTGTTAAAGTGGTGCACTTTTTGTTTGAGCAGGTGCAACCAATGTAAAATGGAGTGGCTAGATCTAGAGCCAACATGAGAGTGTGCTATAAGTCAATTTGGGTGGATTCAATGTGTTGTGGTACATTGTATGAATTTGTGTTGCTAAGAGAATGCATTGCTACTTGTAGAGGATGAATCGATTTCTGTGTTGAGTTACTTATTAGAGTATTCTCCTGCGTGAAGCTTGAATGGAGCTTGAATGAAACAGTCTAGTCAATGTTTTTGAGTTCAATGATTTGATACAATAAATAACGAAAATAATATAAAGAGTAGCAAGAAAAGCTCGGAAGATGACACACAATGATAACAAGGATGTGGATGGTTGGATATATATGGAGAGAGAGTTCAAGTAGTAAGAAAGGCCAAGGCAAGATATGAATCAACAAAACTAGAGATGTAGTAAGAGAGTGTTCGTATGGATCAGAAAACAAAGATGGAGTCAATGGTTTGAGGATAATGAAGGAACCAACATGTGATGAGAGCAACACTAATCTGATAACACGAGTGGTGTTTGAGCACTCTAAGGGTTTTGGTTCAGGACACGTGTATTTCTTAGGAACTTTTAAGACCTATTGTTTAGGGATACATGTTGCGTAGGGGCACGAATTTTTGTAAGGCCTTGGGACTTTGATAAGGCATGCATGTAGTGCAGTGGTGAATGGAGTCATCAAGTTATGGAATGGACCACTTGGATAGGTACCAAGGTGACAAGTGTATTGGCATCCTAGCTTGAGGGAGGTCGCGTGAGATTGTTGGTGAATGGTTGAGACCAGATTAATTTCCTCGAGTCAAATTTAAGGGGGCTATTGTTAGGGTAGTTCAAGTAAATTTGACTTAGTCAAGTCACTTATAGTTTATGAGAACCCATGGGTTTGCTTATGTTATTTATTTCTAATTTGGTCTCTTTAAGGGTGGAAAGAGTCCAAATAATTTTTTCCTTCAAAGCCACAAAATGGTGTCTAAACACCACTTCTCTCATTATTTCTTAACCCTAATAGTCTTCACTATAATGTTCATTTTTTTAATAGACTATTTTTGAAAAGCCAACCATCAAAATAATTTATTTCCCTTTGAAATAAAAATAAAATAAAACAAAAACATGAGTGTTACGAACTTTACAAGATAATTTCACAGGGTAAATCTCAATGTTTTACGTCTATGTTAAAACTTTGCCTACATAATTTTTCCCATAAAAATTTAAATCAATCTTACATCATTGGTTTTCCGAAAAAAAAACATAAAACCTTAACCAGTAAAAAAATAAAACTCACTACAGATAAAATGAATTAAGTGCCAAATACAACTAGCCAAAAGCACATCTTCTAAAACCTACCTTCAAATAAAACAAGTTAGTATTCTAAATTTCATGGCCCACACCGTAGAGGGAATGGTTCTATACCCAACGTGTTAGGTCAAAACACTAATTACATAAAAAAACATTTCCCTTTCTCGAACCCATCACTGTAACCAAGTTTAACAACACAACATGAAAAGTATGTGGTTACATTTTGTCGACAAAAAAAGTTAACAGAACCTCATGAAAAATCAATGGAAAAAGCCAGGATCCAAGAAGACAAAGTAAGAAAAGTCAATGGATAAACCAAATCCAGGAAAAGGGTGATATCGTCATGCAAATGGTGATAATATTTGTCTTACATTTATAAAACATTTCCGCTATCACAATTGACCCATAACTTCAACTAAACCCATCGCTATAACCAATGTTCAACACTAAATTTTGTCGACAAGTATGAATACTTTCGTTTTTCGTTCCTTCTCTAAAACAGGTGTTTAAATTGTATTGTTCCTTCTTGTAACGATTATCATGACGCGAGTTGGAATCTCTATAAAAGATCACTGAAAGGTTTTGAAAAATACTTATATAGAACTTGCGTTCTTTAAAGATTAAGGGTATATTTTTATTATAACAATAGTAAATTATTAATTCATACTTTTAATTAATCAATATTTTAATGAATCATGATTTTAATAAAAATAGATTATTAATTCATACTTTTACTTAATTAATCACATAATCACTTTGGATATGTTGTAATGCGGTTAGAAACCACAGCGATGAACGTTTCTTTTTCAATACCAAACTATTGTGCGCGTTTAAGCTCTATGTCTTATTCTTTTTCAAAAAATTATGAGAACAGTCAAGTTTTTTCAAGGATTCATTTTCTTGTATTCTTCCTTAGTCATGACATTAATGGAAGTTTTCTTTTTCATTTTGTGTAAAATCTTTGGTTAATGCATTGTTTTAATTGATTTGGTACATGCTATAGTCGCATGTGTATGCAATTAATCTCATGCTTGTAATATTTGCGAGTAGCATTTTCTTGGCGTTGCTTCTTTTATAAAAATGTGAAACACATTTGGTTGTTGAAGTTTCTCAGCGCAATTCAACTTAAGATTATGCTACTTGATTTATACATGTCCATATATTATGTTTTATAAGGGAAAGAAAATAATCTTTTCAACCTACAGTCATCCGTGGCTTATAGTCAACTCTGTTAGGGGAAGGAGAATGAAATAACCCCTTTCACCTCGTTCATTCTCTTTATTTATTAGCCAACTCATCCTAATTTGCTCAACAAAGCAACACTCTCTAGAACTGTTTCTCCGGCTGTCAGCAATTTAACTGAGCTTGAGAAATAAATTTGGAAGGAAACCCTCTGTGGATCTTCTGTTATTTTTTTGTTGTAATATGTGTTTTTATGTTAATTTTCCTCACAAACCCTCAAGCAGGGTTACTCTTAATTTATGCACATTGTCTAGAACTAGTCTTTTAAATTTCCAATCTCTTTTCTAGGCAACAAACGACAACATAGGAAGGAGGGCGGAGCAGTAAGTATCGGTGGTGGTTTGAAGGTGGTCGAAGGGGCGTGACAAGGGATGACGTGGGAGCAGATATGTGGGGTCGTTGAATGCACAATGGACACAGTGAGACAATGGCCATGATGATGTGTGGTTGAATAGGTGAGAGGAAACATGACAGTAAGAAATGCATGAACGCCATTCTTCTCTCGCGCGAGTTGTCAAGGAATGGAATACAAAATGGACAGCAAGGAAGGTTGCAACAGACAGCAAGGGGGGTAGCATTGACGATGCGGTCGACCAAGGTCTTCTGTCGGAGAAATAGGCAACGTCCAATAGCAGGGATGGCAACACCAACATTGCTCTTCTCGTGGCCGAAATGCTGGTGGCGATGGTTGCACGCAGGGTTATGGTCCTAGAAACCCCTCGCCCCGAATAGATTATATCTGATGTGCTGCTAGATTTCATCACCAGGAAAGCCAACTGGATTATATCCGAGGTGCTGCTAGATTTCATCACGAAGAAAGAAGCTTATCCGGATTTAAACAGGAACGCAACAAATTATAGAGATAACCATAAACACAGAGATGCAGTGAAAATAATACTTCATTTCATTAATGTAAAATACTGAAATATGCTTGCAAACAGAGTTGGAAATAAACTAGCTAGGGCAATGGTAGCTTATCTCTGAGAAGAGATGTGGCGGCTACGTGCTTCTAAGTTGTGTTACAATGAGGCTTGAAGGCCTATTTATTGTTGAGAAACAATGGAAAACCCTTAACATTCCAAAACCTAACACTAGAAGATGAAATGCCAAACTGTGAGCCCCATTTGGGTAAATTGGTACATCAACTTCCCGGGGTCGTAACTTTGGCATACGATCTCCATTTGACGCGCACAGTATCTCGTTAGAAAGAACTATTCGAGAATTACAACTTTAGGAAGAGCAACATCAGTCCATGGACCCATGTTGCTCCCAATTTTCCCAAAAAACGTCATTTAAAGCCTCAAAACGGCTCTGGAAGTTCAGGACCTGAAAAACTGCTAAAAATAGAAAACTATGCTACAATTGAGGAAACTAAAAAGCTAAAAGAAACAATGGTGGGGGTCCAAGTGGATTTGGAAAGTGGCCACTAGTATCCACCTGGATCATTCCTCCCCCCTTAGGAAGCAATGGTCCCAATTGCGTTGAGTTCCTCCATGAGATTAGGAAACTTCTGTTGAACTTGGTCCATGGTGAGCCACTTACCCTGGTGAAGGAGTTGGCTTGCTTTGACAACTCGATACAATTGGATATTCTGTTGGCGAGTGTGCTTGATCTGTGTGTCCATGATCCGATCAGCTGCAGCTTGTTCCATGCAATCTAGATTTAATTATGTGGGTGTGAGTTGTTCTGCAATGTCGGATGTGTCTAGTAATGGTGGAAAGTATGGCCGAAGGCGGTCCACATTGAACACTGGGTGCAGGCCCAGGAATGGGGGAATGTTGAGCTCAAATGCATTGTCTCCCATAGCCCTAGTAATGGTGTAAGGACCATATCGGAGTGGTCTCAATTTCCGATAGGCTCCAGTAAGGCGTTCCTTTTGTAAATGCAACCAGACTTTGTCGCCCACCTGAAACTTGTGTGCACCCGATGTTGATCATGTCGCTGCTTGTACTTGGCATTTTATTTCTCCAGAATGTCATGGACCTGCTGGCGAATATGTTGGATATGCTCAATGAAGTTGTTTGCCTTATTTGTTTCGGACTGGACATGAGCCGAATATGCGTGAGTAGCTATAAATGGCATGGCCACATCAATGGGACATAGTGGTTGGAATCTCAGGCCCACCTAAAAAGGGTTGTGGCTAGTCGAGTTGTGGAGAGCCTGGTTGTAGCTGTGTTGAACATAGGGGAGGCTCTCGTCCCATGTGCGTGGATGCTTTGAGTTGTACATGTGCAGAATGTGTATGATCATCCTGTTGACAACCTCTCTCTGGCCATCAGTTTGAGATGGAAGGCTATGGACTTAGTGAGTTTGGTGTCGAGCACCGACCAGAGACTGGAAAAAAATGTACTGAGAAACCTGTTGTCCCGATCTGAGATGATAGACTATGGGATCCCAAAGTGTACCCACACTCATTCAAAGAAGAGTTTAGCAGTGGGTTCTGTTGTGATATTCTTCTTGCAGGTGGCCATAATGGCCATCTTCGAGAACCTGTCGACGACCACAAAAACACAGTTGTTTCCATGCTTAGTGGAAGGAAGGCCTGACATGTAATCCATGTAGATGGATTCCCAAGGTCGACTAGGGGTAGGTAGCAAGGTATAGAGGCCTTGCTTCTTGATGGTTGGTTTGGCAATGGCGTAGGAAATGCATGATCTGATGTACTTCCCGACAGCCTATCGAAGATTCAGCCAATAGAAATACTTCTGCAATACTGCCACTATTTTCTCAACCCCAAAATGTCCAGCAACCCGACTGTAGTGTGCTTCCCAAATCATCATGGCACGCTCACTTGAAGGAACACAATGGTCACCCAGGTGGCATAACAGGGCATCCTGGAGGTGAAAATCTGGAACATGTTGACCCTCCAAGAGTGTCTGGTATGTGTGGCCAATTTCTGGGTTTCTTTTGTAGAGAAGTGGCCAATCAGAAGTCTCATGCCCAAAAGAGTTGAGCACAGTGGTTAACGCCATGATCGGTGGTTGACTGAGGCAATCTGCAACATTATTGGTGCTACCCTTCTTGTACTTGATATTCAAATGGACTGTTGCAGGTTGTGGACCCACTTCTGATGGCGATCATTCTGCAATTTCCCTTGGGGTCTGTATGAACTGTAGGGTCGATGGTCTTGGGATGACCGTTTCCTTCCCCAAATGTAATGCTTCATTGTCAGCAGACCTGCACAATGGAATACATCTCTTCTCATAAGTGGATACTTCAGATTGTGTCTGAAGTGTCTCACTATGATATGCCACTGGATGCCATTTGGTGAGGATTGCCCAATAGCATAGTCAGAGGCATCTGTCTTGACCTCAAATGTTGTGAAAGTTAGTAAGCGAGCACTATGTCGGCAGAGGAAAATCTTTCAACTCTAGAATGCCTCTGTTGAGATTCGACCAAAAGAATTTTGCTTTCACTCCTCCCTTGGTGACTTGACTCAAGGGCCAAGTGATATGAGAAAATCCCAACACGAACCTGCGGTAGAAGTTGGCAAGACCTAGAAAGTTGCAAAGCTCTGTCAGAGTGGTTGGAGATGGCCAATCTCGAATGACTTGGATCTTGGATGGATCCACATGTACCCCCTGTTGATTAATAATGTATCCCAGATACTGAACCTGGGTCATGCCAAAAGTGCATTTCTCCAAATTGGCACATAACTTGTGTTGCCGCAGTGTCCGAAGAACCTGTCGGATGTGGTGGAGGTGTTCTTCCCAACTATGGCTGAAGATCAGGATGTCATCCAAGTATACCACTACAAATGAGTTGGAGAATGGCCACAAGATGTCATCCTTTAGCCTCATGAAGGTTGCAGGAGCATTCGTCAATCCAAAAGGCATGACCAACCATTCGAAAAGGCCCTCCTTGGTTTTGAAGGTAGTCTTCCACACATCGGAGGGTTCAATTGGTACCTGGTGATATCCTGACTTCAAATAGATCTTGCCAAAATATTTTCCCCCCTTCAGTTGGTCCAAGAGGTCATCAATCCGTGGGATCGGGTACCTATTACGAACAGTGATCTTGTTCAGTGCCCGATATTCAATACAGAGTCTCCAAGTCCCATCCTTCTTCTGTACCAACATGATTGGGCTCCCACAGGGTGATGAACTTGGACGGATGTGACCTTTTTGTAGAAGCTCCTAAATCTGCCTCTTTATTTCATCATTCTCCATAACAAAGCACCAATAGATTGGTCCATTAGGCAGCGGTGCACTTGGTATCAGATCGATGGAGTGCTTGACCTGACAATGTAGAGGAACCCCTGTGGGGGAGGTGAAGATATCCTCGTACTCCTCCACGACCTTGTCCATCTGTAGTTGTCGTGCGGAGGGGCCTTGTCTGGAGTTTGTGGCCACCATCTTCTTCATTCCTTGAGGGCGTATCATCAGGAGAAAAAAAATTCCCGGTTTTGGAAACGAGCTTACTGCATTGTTTTGCAGTAATCAAAGAGATGGCGGTAGGCGGTGCTACCTCTAATATCCTGTACAACTTATTTCCCAAAGTAACAATAACAACACAAGGCCTTGATTCATACACAGCATGTCGCTTCCATAAGTAAGCTTGTCCTAATAATACATCACAAACTTCAAGGGGAGCAATGTCACACAATACCTCATCCATGAAGGACTTGATGCTGTATGGGAGGCAACACTGTCGGCTCACGTGAAGATCCCATCCTTGGTGAAGCCACCCGATGGTGTATGGTTGTGGATGTGCTGTGGTTGGTAAGCCCAGCCGCTTCACGACCTCTATCGAAATGAGGTTCTTTTGGCTCCCGCTGTCGACAATGAACTGTAGCGAGGAGCCCTTTACCCACATCAAGGAGTGGAAGACACGCTCCTCATCCTCTGGATCTTCGGGTTCCTCCTTCTGGATCTTCATGGTGGAAACGGTGGCATTGGGCTCCACATCGATAATCTGCTTCTCTTTATCATTCCCCTTGTCAGGTTCTGACTCAGAGTCGGAACATGCATCTGATTCTAAAACCTTTAGCTCGGCCACTAGTGACTGTTTGGCCCGACACTCACTTATGTTGTGAGTGGAGCTCTTATGGAACTCACACCACTTTCTTGTGTCCTTTTTCGGCTTCATGGTGTTGTTCTTCGCTTGCAACTTTGGTGGGTTTTCTTGGGCTGCCCGGCCTCAGCTTTGTCCTTTGTTCTGCAGTTTGGGGGCACCTTTCCCTTGCTTCCGATTCAGAGATCCAAAGTCTTGCTTCTTCTGTTTAAAATTTTGTTCGACCTTGACGACATATCCGTATGTCGTGCCGAGTGAGGGGATGTTCAGGAATTCTATTTCTTCTTGGATGTACTTGTGCAGGCAACCACGGTATTTGAGTATCAAATGCTACTCTGAATCCTTGATAACCAACTTTGTGTGAAGGGTATGGAAAATACTGGTAAACTCTAGCACGTCTTGGTCCCTTCCCTGCTGCAGCGTGGTCCACTTTATGTATTGATCCCCATAGCTTCCGACAGGGTAGTACTGCCCCTTGATGGCCTCTCAAAAGGAATCCCAAGTGGGTGCGGCTGAAAACAGTGAGCTTGTACTTTTATCCTTCTGCTCGCAGTAGGTTTCCCATAAGTCCTTGACGTGGGGGGCTACTTTGAGAAGAGTGAAAATAATATTTTCGCGATTGGAAAAATCATGAACAGAAAAATAACCCTCTAGCAGATTTAACCATTTATCAACGACATTTGTGTCTTCTGACCCTCAAATATGGGGATTTCAAAATTAACTTGTACCTTAAACAGTGTGGTGTTTCCAGAGTAGCTGTTGGAAGCCGATGCGTCGCCTCTGGGTAGCCACTAAAGTATCTAGGCGAATTTATCCATCATCGCATTCCTTTGTCACTCAAGGGCTTCTTCGAGCAAGATTTTGATAGGATCTCTTGCCCCCTCGTCTTTCTTTTCATCCACCATGGGAGGCCATCGGGATTTGTGACGTTGTTCTTGCAAAGGTTCGACAGTTCAAGCCCTAACTCCTTATATCCCGACCTCATTGGGGATATGCAAAGAAAAACAAAGAAAAAGCAGACCGCTCTGATACCACTGATTCGGATTTAAACAGGAACTCAACAAATTATAGAGATAACCATAAACACAAAGATGCAGCAGAAATAATACTTCATTTTATTAATGTAAAATACTGAAATATGCTTACAAACAGAGTTGGAAATAAACTAGCTAGGGTGATGGTAGCTTATCTCTGAGAAGAGATGTGGCAACTACATGCCTTTGAACTGTGTTACAATGAGGCTCGAAGGCCTATTTATTATTGAGAAACAATGAAAAACCCTTAACATTCCAAAACCTAACCATAGAAGATGAAACGCCAAACTGTGGGCCCCATTTGGGTAAATTGATAAATCAACTTCCCGGGGTCGTAACTTTGGCATACGATCTTCGTTTGACGCGCACAGTATCTCGTTAGAAAGACCTATCTAAGAATTACAACTTTGGGAAGAGCAACATCAGTTCATGTACCCATGTTGCTCCCAATTTTCCCAGAAAACGTCATTTAGGTCCTCATAATGGCTCCAGAAGTTCAGGTCCCAAAAAACTGCTAAAAATAGTAAACTAGGCTACAATTAAGGACACTGAAAAGCTGAAAGAAACAATGGTGGGGGTTCAAGTGGATTTGGCAGGTGGCCACCACTATCCACCTGGATCAGAAGCACAAGACAAAAATTTCGTTGGGTTCCCGGTTCACGTCGACGTAACTTATTAACTTATTCACCAGATCCATGGCATATTTGATCAGATGAAGTGGTCTATTTATTTCAAATCTATGCTCCACGATATTTAGCGCTTTCTCTTGCCCCCTTTTCCTCACAATACTATAGGTTATGCCAGAAGGTTGATTGATGAAATATGTATCATTGAGGCAGTTCTCTTCTGCACCCAGAGTTTCTATTAATTGCATTGGTGGATTTTCATTCTGAGCAATTATTGCAAGCTCATCAGGGGTAATATAATATTGAGGGTGCAAACGGAGGGAAATTTTCTTGTGGAATCTTCCATCGAACATGGAATACATTTTCAATGAGATTTCACCAAAAGAACTATTATGGTTATACATCCCCATCTCCCTATTACAAGGAGATAAAAACCTAAAATGTAAATTCCCCCAAGGAATGCCACTTTCATCTGGAACAGTATACAACTTTTTTTACTCTTTCTCTTCATCTAGAATATCCATTAGTTCTTGCTGACTTGGAGGTGGGTGTAACGGAAAGTCCATGATCCAGGTGGATATTTGTGGGCACTCGCTAATTCCACTTGGATCCCCTCTAGTGCTTCTTTCCTTTTTTTCAGTTTCCTTAATTATAGCACAATTTACTATTTTTAGCAGTTTTTCGGGTCCTAAACTTCCGGAGCCGTTTTGAGGCCCTAAACGACGTTTTTTCTATCAAAAAATCATATTTTCCGTCGTAGTCCTCGGAGAGATCTTTCCAACGGGCTATCTGTTGAGCCTCAAACCTACACTTCTTTATACATCCTCCCAGCCT
>APFE030999045.1:170267-188153 GCA_000404065.3 Pinus taeda
TTGTGTTTCCATGATTTGATCAGTTGCAGCTTGTTCCATGCAATCTGGATTTAAATCTGTGGGTGTGAGTTGTTCTCTAATGTCATATGTATGTAGTAATGGTGGAAAGTATGGCCGAAGGCGGTCCACATTGAACATTAGGTGCAGGCCAAGGAATGGGGGAATGCTGAGCTCAAATGCATTTTCTCCCATGGCCTTGGTAATGGTGTAGGGATGATATCAGAGTGGTCTGAGTTTCCGATAGGCTCTGATAAGGCATTCCTTTTGGAAATGCAACTAGACTTTATCACCCACCTGAAACTTGTGTGGCACCCGATGTTGATCATGTCGCTGCTTGTACTTGTCATTTGATTTCTCCAGAATGTCATGGACTTGCTGGCGAATATGTTGGATGTGCTCAATGAATGCCTTATCTGTTTCGGACTGGACATGAGCCAAATCTACCTGAGTAGCTGTAAATGGCATGGCCACATCAATGGGACATAGTGGCTGGAATCCTAAGCCCACCTGAAAAGGGTTGTGGCCAGTTAAGCTGTGGAGAGCCTGGTTGTAGTTGTGCTTAACATAGGGGAGGCTCTCGTCCCATGTGTGTGGATTCTTTGAGTTTTACATGTGTAAAATGTGTATGATCATCCTATTGACAACCTCTGTCTGGCCATCTGTTTCAGGATGGAAGGCTGTGGACTTAGTGAGTTTGGTGTTCAGGATCGACCAGGGACTGGAACAAAATGTACTAAGGAACCTGCTATCTCGATCTGAGATGATAGACTGTGGGATCCCAAAGTGTAGCCACACTAGTTCAAAGAAGAGTTTAGTAGTGGCTTCTGTTGTGATATTCTTCTGGCAGGCCGCCATAATGGCCATCTTCGAGAACATGTTGATGACCACAAAAACATAGTCGTTTCCATGCTTAGTGGAAGGAAGGCGTGACATGTAATCCATGGAGATGGATTCCCAACGTCGACTCGGGGTAGGCAGTGGGGTATAGAGGCCTTGCTTCTTGATGGTCAGTTTGGCAATTGTGTAGGCAGTGCATGATCTGATGTACTTCCTGACATCCTATCGAAAATTCGGCCAATAGAAATACTCCTAAGTACTGCCACCATTTTTTCAACCCCGAAATGCCCAACAACTCGACTATAGTGTGCTTCCCAAATTACGTTGGCACGCTCGCTTGAAGGAACACAAAGGTGACCCAGGTGGCATAACAGGGCATCTTGGAGGTGAAAATATGGAACATGCTAATCCTCCAAGAGTGTCTGGTATGTGTGGCCAAATTTTGGGTCATTTTTGTAGAGAAGTGGCCAATCAGAAGTCTCATGCCCACAAGAGTTGAGCACGGTGGTTAATGCCATGATCGGTGGTCAACTGAGGCAATATGCAACATTATTGGTGCTACCCTTCTTATACTTGATATTCAAATGGAACTGTTACATGTATGTGGACCACTTCTGATGGCGATCATTCTATAATTTCCCTTGGGTCTGTATGAACAGTAGGGGTTAGTGGTCTGTGTGGATGACCATTTCCCTCCCCAAAATGTAATGCTTCCATGGTCGGTAGGCCTACACAATGGAATAAATATCTTTGTCATAAGTGGGATACTTCTGGACTATGTCTGAAAGTGTCTCACTGTGATATGCCACTGGATGCCCGTGTTGAGTAAGGACTACCCCAATAGCATAGTCAGAGGCATCTGTCTCGACCTCAAATGGTTGTTTCAAGTTTGGTAATGCGAGCACTTGATCCAGGTGGATATTGCTGGCCACCAGCTAATTCCACGTGGATCCCCTCTAGTGCTTCTTTCATTTCTTTCAGTTTCGTTAATTATAGCACAATTTACTATTTTTAGCAGTTTTTCGAGTCCTAAACTTCCAGAGCCGTTTTGAGGCCCTAAACGACGTTTTTTGGGAAATCTACCGCCAGCAATTTTTCTATCTAAAAATCGTCTTTTCCGTCGTATTCCTCGGAGAGATATTTCCAACGGGCTATCATGCACGTCAAACGGAGATAAGACGACCATTTCGCGACCCCGGGAAGTTGATGTACCAACTTACCCAAAAACGGGGCCCACAATTTGGCGTTTCATCTTCCAGGGTTAGGTTTTGGAATGTGAAGGGTTTTTCCATTGTTTCTCAACAATAAATAGGCCTTCGAGCCTCATTGTAACACAGTTCAGAGGCATGTAGCCACACATCTCTTCTAAGAGATAAGCTACCATCGCCCTAGCTGGTTTATTTCCATTTCTGGTTGTAAGCATATTTCAGTATTTTCCATTAATGAAATGAAGTATTATTTCCACTGCATCTTTGTGTATATGGTTATCTTTGTAATTTGTTGCATTCTTGTTTAAGTCCGGATCAGTCCAACTCTAAGGGAGGGCCTATTGGTTTATCCTTTTTCCTTTGCTCATATTGTTGCTCTTCTTCTAATTCATACTGATCCACTTCATCATGTATTATATATTTCGGATGCAATCCCCTTTGTTCACTTCCTCCCTCATCTGGAGTAGCCCTACCAACACTTTTCTCTGGACTATGCTAAGAATCATATTTGGGTTGTTCTTCCTTGCCAGAATAACCAAAAACATCATGCATATCCACTGTTCTCACTTAGTTCTCTAACTGGCTCTGTATCTACTCCTTCTCCTTTACTTTCAACATCAACTTTATCTAATTTTTCAACATTATAATCTTCTTGATCTATATCAGTTTCATTGGAATCATTATCTAGATCATTTTCCTTATTATCGATTTCCTTTCGACATTCTTTAACTTCTGTGAATGATTTTTCTAAACTCTGAAATTCTTCTTGAATTTTACTAAATTGCTCAACGCGAGTAGGACGTGAATGTAATGGCACATTATGCAGTGAATAGCATTCAAAGACTCGCATCATTATATTGTGTGTCATGGATCTGATACCACTAAAGCATAAAAACTGATAGCTTGTTGACTTAATGTAAAAATACACAAGAAGTATTTAATAATAATAGTTTATTATATATAAAAATGTATAAGTGATGATTGTTACAATGAGGACCTACATATATATAGCTAAGCAGGTGTCCTTTCGTTACTAGGCATGTCTTTTAGATATGCCTTTTCACTTAACTTAATGACTATTTAACCAAATCAATATTTGATTATTTACTATTTACATTATTTTTATTTATTTTACTTGTTATGAATTATATTCATAACACTCTCCCCTCTTGAGGGGAACACCATCCTTGGTTTTTATTACTTTTTTTGCCTTTTGGAAAAACTTGGGATATGCCTCTTGCATAAATTCTTTATCTTCCTAGGTGGCTTCCTCCTCGATAAAGTGTCTCCACTCCACTTTAACTTGGATGATATCTCACTTCCGTAACATTGTTTCTCTCTGTTCGAGTAAACATAGTGGTTCTACGATAAACTATCTGTTTGATTCGACCTGTCAAACAATGATGACTTAGTCATTAGTTTGATCCACTCATTGTATTAAAATTGGTAACTATAAATTTACAGCATATACATTACTTGTACATCTTTCCAATTTATGATGTGTCTGGAATCATATATATACTTCTTTAAAAGTGAAACATGAAAAAATTATTAACTCATATATGAATGGGTAGTGCAAGTCGATATGCTACCAATCCTACCCTTTCCAAAACCTGGAAAGTTCTATCGTATCAAGGTGCTAATTTTGCACATCTTCCCCATCTACGTTTACTTATTTTAGGTTTAACAAGTAAGTAAACATGGTCACCCACATGAAGTTCTCAGTAAGTTATTTTTTTAACAGCGTAACTCTTCTATCTGTCTTGAGCAGCCTTTAAATTTATTCAAACCATTTTCACTATATTTTCCATCTCCTCTAACATGTTAGGTCCTATAATCATTTTATTCTTAGGATTATTCTAGTTAGAAGGTGTTCTACACCTTTTCTCGTAGAGTACCTAAAAAGGGCTCATTTTTAGCAACTCGTTGTAACTGTTGTTATAAGAAGATTCCACTAAGTGAAGGTATTCTTCCCACTTGCCTAGCTGTTGCATCACATACATGCACAAAATTTCCTCTAATACTTGATTCACCCACTTAGTTTTCCCATCTTTTTGTGGGTGGTTTGCAGTACTGAAGTGGATTTGAGTACCCAATCCAATAAAGAGAGCCTTCCAAAATGCAGAGGTGAACTTTATGTCCTAATAAGAAATTATCACTCTTGGAATGCCATGTAATATGAATATCTCCCTCATAAATATATCTGCCACTTGGGAAGTTTGGTAAGTGGATTTATCAGGGATAAAATGAGCTACTTTGCTTAATTTATCCACCACTACCTTGATGGAATCATTTTTCTTTCTGGATGTGGGTAATTAATGGTAGAAGTGTCTTCAGACACAATTTTATTAATAAAAATAAAAAATAAAAAATTACATATTAATTTTGCAAGAGTTTACACACACACACCAACACTACTGCAATCAGGAGAATGAGCTATATATAAGCTTAATTTCCTAACCTATTCTAGTTATGGACTACTTATTAAATTAACAAGTGACCATTTACAATAAATGCCATTCTAACCAACCTACTAACTCTACTCCTAAATTGGAGCCTAAGATATGACATTATTCTAGATGTCATATCTTTTACAACAATATTCTATTTCTAAGTGTTTCCAATATTTAATTAAATATTCTATCCTAACTTTGTGAACTATGAATTTTGTATTTTTAATCATCTAACATTCTCCCCTATGATCCAAATATACATTACAACAGATACCAAGTTCATCTCTAAACTTAGTAAATTTGATCCTGCCAAGTGGTTTTGTAAAAATATTGGAGACTTGATCTTTTGAAGGACAATAAACTCGCTTGATGACGCCCTTGGTAATGAGCGATCTAATGTGATGATACTTGGTGTCCACATGTTTTGTTTTGGAATGAAAAATTGGATTCTTGGCAAGCTTTCTGGTTGACGGTCTGTTGATGAATAATGATGTAGCTTCTACTTGAGGAATGCCCAAATCCTGCAAAACTTTGCGCAACAAAACAATTTCACATGCTGCTTCCCATGTTGATATGTATTCTGCTTTAGCTGAAGAAGTGGCCATTGTATCTTGTTTCTTGCAACTCCAAGATACTGCAAATGACCCCATGTTCATTAAATAACCGGAGGTTGATGGTCGATCATCAATACTGCCAACAAAGTTAGCATTTGAAAATCTACCAAGTACAAAGTTTTTAGTCTTGTTGTAAAGAAGACCGAAATCTTTTGTTCCTTGGACATATCATAGAACCCTTTTGCTTGCATTCCAGTGGTTGTCTCATGGTTCCTGTATAAAACATGAAAGAATACTAATTGCATAAGATAGATATGGTCGAGTCGTTGTCAGATAAATCAAGCTTCCCATCAATTGTCTATAAGTAGTGTTGTCCACCTTTCCCCCCTTCAAATTTTGAAAGTTTCAATTTTTGTTCCATGGGGGTAAGAACGGGCTTGCAATCCTACATTCCAAAGTGCTAAAGAACTTTTGTTGCATATTTACTCTAAGAAATGAAAATATGATGTGGACGTTGGAAGACTTCAACTCCAAGATAGTAGTGAAGTAGTCTCGAGTCTGTCATCTTAAGACCTACATGTAACTCCTTTTTCACCTATACAATATGATCATCATTATTTCTAGTAATGATCAAATCATCTACTTACATAACAAGAATCGCGAAATTTTTACCCTGTTGACATACATACAAAGTATCATCAGATTCACTTCGTTGAAAGCCAACTTTTTCAAGATATTCATCCATTTTGGCATACCAAGCTCGTGGAGCTTGTTTTAACCCATATAAATCCTTAATAAGTTTACAGACTTTATGTTCTTGCCCTTCAATTTCAAAACCTAGCGGTTGTGTCCTATATACATCTTCCTGTAAATCTCTATTGAGGAAAGCACTCTTTACATCCATCTGATGAACTTTCTATCCTTTTTGTGTTGCTAATGCGAGTTTTAAGTGGATGGTGTTCCATTTTGCTGTAGGAGAAAAAATTTCCTCATAATCAATGCCTTCTTGCTGCGCAAAACCTTTAGCCACAAGTCTAGCTTTGTACTTGTCAGTTTCTCCATTTTGGTTGTACTTAATTCTGTAAACCTAATTGCATCTGATGGGTTTAACATTTTGAGGACAATCAACAAGTTTCCAAGTATTATTGTCTTGAACTGCCTTATATTCTTCAATCATAGCTTGTTGCCATTCTTTATATTTTACTACCTCTTTGTACGTGGAGGGTTCAGTAAAATCATTCATGATTAAGGCAAAATTTCCTTCATTCCTGGTGGACCTCCTTGTTCCTGTTTTATTTTTCTCATCGAGCCTTACATCTTTCAAAAGTTGAACAACCCATTTTGGCAATTGATGTTCACTTGCTTCATATTCTAAAAAGTCACCATCATTATAAAGAGGATTAATGTAAACCGAGGTATGCTGATCAACTGCAGATTCTGGGGGTGGAGAATCATTGTTAGAAGAACTACTGCCACTAGGAGATTTTGATGAACTGCTAGAAGAACCAGACTATATTGCTGAAGTAGATGGACTGGATGAATCATATTCAGAGGAAGGAAAATCAAATTCATACCAATTTTGTGAATTTGGTTGACTTGGATTGTTTCCTTTCCTTTTATCTCCTTTTGTTTCCAATTTTTAAAGAAGATGTTCTATTTCTTCAGCACTCTTACTCTCTATTTCATAAAAAATTACATCTTTGCTGACAATAAATTTCCCATTTGACAAAAGCTTGTACCCTTTCTTCTCATCTGAATATCCAATCATTGTGCATTTCAAACTTCGTGAGTCTATCTTAGTTTGTTTTTTGTTTGGAACTAAGGTATAACACATGGAACCAAAAACCCTAAGGTGTTTAACTTTAGGTGTGAAACCAAACCATGCTTCATAAGGTGTGATGCCATCCAAAGAAGTAGTGGGAAACTTGTTTCTTAAATAAACAATTGTATGGATTGCTTCTGCCCAATAATGATTTGGAAATGAGATCTAAGACAATTAATAAGGTATTACAAACTTATGTACATGGATTAGTCTATGTCATTATATGCAATGGATTGATATGATTGCGAAATGTACAGACTATGAAGCAGTAAACAAACATAATAGATAACACATGACACAACAAATTTAATAAGGAGTTCACCAAATACTCCTGGGCTACGTCTCCTGGACCAGCCTTTAGTTTTGGCCTCTCTATTATGTCTTCAAGCAGAGTTTTGTTTACAACAGTGAGCTCAATTTGAGCCTCACACACAAACATATTACATCACAAGAGCTTCACTTGAATCCCTCAAGCCTCCTCTAAGTACATAGACTCCCACATAACTCTCAATCTGCTCTAAACTTTGTCTCGCATTTTCTTTTTGAATATTGCCTGCCTCTTTGCTCTCTGTTTGTGGCTTTTAAAGCCTTTCTAGGTTGCCTATTTGTTTCGCATCCTCGACTCTCAGTCTCACGGGCCTCTGAATGCTTAGAATCCCTCTTCCAGCATTATTCAATCATTTTTTAACGTATGGAGGGGAGGTGGCCACCTATCCATAACGCCAAAGTACCCCAGGTCTCTGAAATTCTTAAAACAACCGCATCCTGTTAAAACACAAGGAAATGCATTTTGAAACAAAGAAATCTGCCAAAACATGAAAAGTCGGACTTCAAAAATCCTTAAATCCTCCCTATTCTCCATTGGGTCTGCCTGTTGTCATTGTCACAAATTGCAATGGCTCGTTTCCTTTGTATTTTGGAAATACACAAAAATCGCGAAAATACATTGAAATGGCCCTGTTTGCAGATCTCAAATCCTATAAAATATTTCTGATAATCCTATCGGGTCTGGATCATCGGGTCGCTCCGATTGTGATATCACAGTCGCTCATCATAATGCCTCCAGACCATTGTAAGCACTCTTATAATCCCCTAATAGCGATCTTGAAACGTAATATGGGTCGTTGATCTGCGTGCTTGATTGATAGTCTATATTAAATCCCCCAATCGTCGTCACCATATACATATGTTAAGCGTTAATATTGTTGTTCACGATCGCAACTCTTATGTGGATCTTGCCGATCTCTGCCAAAGGTCACCACCGATTGTGATTACTGATCCAATATGGTCCATTGATCGGCCAGATCGAATGGCTACTGTGCATCATTTGTTCTGCTTGTACTTTACTCTATTTTTTTCACGATTTCACTGGTTTTGGGCCTCCTAATAGTGTTTCTCTGCACTACTAAGGGTGTCCCCCTTATGATAATTTTGATCTTTTAAGGGATTTTTAACCTTGGGCATGATTTTTTAAAAGATTCATGAAGACTTAGAGGCATTCTTGGATCCATTTGGATCAAATAAATAGGACTTAAGTTTTTAAAAGTTAACATAGATCTCGCCATTCCTAACAAAGTGTGATTCATTCTTTCTACTACTCCATTTTGTTGTGGAGTATAGACATTTGTAAGATGTTGTTTGATCCCATTGTCTCTGCAATAACTTTGAAATACATTTGAATTGAATTCTCATCCATTGTCAGTTCTAAGAGTGCCAATCTTTTCCTTGACTTCATTCTCAACAAGTTGACAAAAATTTTTAAACTTCTCAAATGTCTCTGACTTATGCTTCAAGAAGTAAGCCCATGTCATTCTGCTGAAATCATCAATAAAGAGTAAGAAATATTTGCAACCTCCTATAGAAGCTTGCAAGGGTCCACAAATGTCACTGTGTACTAATTGCAAACGCCTGTTTTCTCGCCATGAGCTTGTCAGAAAAGGTTCTCGACTTTGTTTTCCATAAATGCAAACTTCACATCTTGCATTTTCTTTCTTGAAGGTAGGAAGTCCCTTAACCATTCCTTGTTTTTACAGTTGAGAGAGACTGTCAAAGTTTAGATGGCCATATCTCACATGCCATAATATGATAGGTGAAATTTTTGTGCTTGCTGCTCTTGCAAAGTCAGAATTCCTTGGAATAATTGTTCCTTTCACCCTGAACAATTTTCCATCTTTGTATCATGTCATCACTGTTTTCGTGTTTTGTTTGGGTGAATTAATTTTAACTAGGCCATCTTCCAAAACTATCTGATGTCCAGCTTGTCGGATCGAGACTAAAGACAACAAATTCTTTTTAAAGGTGGGTACATACCATACATTTGAAATCAATCTTTCTCCAATGTCAGGAAGATAAACTTTAATGACACCTTTTCCATAAGGAGTACGTTTTGTATTATCAACAAGAAAGATTGAACTAAGGTGGCACGGTTGGAAGTTCCAAAAGAAGTCTTGTCGAAAAGTCATGTGTTGAGTTGTTGTTGTATCTAAAATCCATGCATCTTCATAAACACTTTGAAAAAAGGTGGAAACTAATTTTATTGATTCTGATCTTTGACTTGATGTGAAGACATATTCTGAACCATCATTATCTTGATCAGTGGCAAATTGAGATGTGTTTTGATGGAACTTTGGAATTTTATGAATGAAAGTTCTACAATCTTCCTGCAAAATGGTCCACCTTGTTACATCTTCTGCAAACAATTTGATTCAAGTCTCTGCCTCTTCCTTGATCCTATCCTCTGCCTCTGCTTTGACCTCTGTTTTTGACTTGTCCCTCTTCCTTGACTGTTTCCTCTGCCTTGACTTTGACCTCTTCCTTGACTGTTTCCTCTACCTTGAAAGTTGCCTCTGTTTTGACTGTTTCCTCTTCCTTGAAATTTTCCTCTATTTTGGATTCTTCCACGACCTAGTCCACCATGTGCTATTGGATGTTGATTGAAATGTCCTCTTCCTCTAGAATTTTGAGTTCATGGTTTACTTGTGCTGGCCTCTGTGAAGAAGACATCTTCCCCTTTTTTCTTCTTCCCAAAATTTTTGTCGTGTTAAGCCAACATCTCACTTAGCTCATCAAACTTTAATTTATCTAACTTTCCGGTCACTTGTAGAGTTTCCAAAAAATGCGTGTAAGAAGAAGGCAATCCAGCAATTAGAATTGTGGTCATGAAATTGCCATCTACTGGTGTAAAACCAACTTTTACTATTTCTTGCTTAATATTTTTAAGCCTGGAGATATACTTAAGGACATCATCTCCTTCAATTAATTTTTGTTGAAGCAACTTAAGTTGAAGATCAACCTTTTTTTATTCAGGTTGTGTATCAAAAATATCTTTGAAAGTACACAAAGTAGTCCATGCATCTGAGGCATTTTCAATATGAATATACTTCTCATCATTAACTAAGGACTTTATAAGAGCTAGTGCCTTGACAGTTTTAACTTCCCATTTTGCAAGTGAAGTTACATCTGTGGGTTTATTAGGCTTAACGTCTCCATCACATATGTCTTGCCACAATTCATTATATATTAGAGTGTTGTCAATCAGACGTTTCCATGTTTTGTATGATTTTATCCCTTCAAGATTATCATAATCAGAGAACAGATTAATTAACTTCAACATTGTAGTTTTGAAGTTTTGTACCAAGAAGAATCAATCACAAGGAAAATATGAGCAACACGTCAACCGAAGCATACCAGACAAAAAAGATCTATTGGGGCTTGGCCTTGACCCTCGTATAGTCGATGGAGGAGAAAATTGACTGAGCTTTGCACTTGGCTCTAGTCAATTTCTCTTTTAAAAGTATAGTGAAAACTTTCAAAATTTTACTGATTTACATTCCTTGCAGCATTTTATGCAAAATGTACTCTAACCTCCCTCAAAGTAAAAATTAACTTGAGTTACAATGTCACTCTTATCTCTCCAAAATAAAAATTACAAATGGAATCTCCTTATTACTCCAAAAATTACAACTGACCTTATTACTCCACAAATATTACAAAATCCTTATTACTCCAATAAGAATAAAATATTACATATAATTTATAATATATACCTTATCTCTCCATTTAATTAGAAAATTGAAAAATCACTTTATAAGATCCCAGATTGGTTTTTAAACAGACAAAAAGAAAATTCAAGATGTCTTCATTTTATTCATTCATCATTCAGTTTTCACTGGCTTTCTCAAGTTCCCGCTGAGATTTTAGAGAAAAATTCAGAGGCGTGGAACAAGGACATAATCGTTTGCATGGGATCTAGGGTTGTTCAAGAAGCTTATTGCCATTAATACCAGAGGGATTTGAATGCATTTCTAAGAGCCCGGGCAAAAGAGCTAGTACATGGAGACTGCATGTATTTTATGTTAATGGGTTAGACATCTCGGGATCCAAGCAATAAGGGTTTCACCTTCCCCGTGGAGTTATTGAAATTTTTTTGTATGATTTGATATCAAAGTAGAGTTTAAAAGGATCAGTGAACACGAAGATATCAATGGCACTATTGACTTGCTTCATTTGATGAAATAGAACTTACAGGGAAATTTTTATAGTGATTTTTTTTTTCAAACAATTCAACAATTTCTAAAATCAATACTAGTAATCAAATTTCTTTTCCTTCTAAAAATAACTGACAATTTGCATACCAATCATTTGTTAGTCAATTGAATGGAGTTTTCCAAGACTTTGTTGAGCTAGAATATCCTCCTCACATCAATTGCATTATTGGAGCTTTGATACTACAATAATGGTAGAAGTGTCCTCCTGCACACAATTTTATTAATCAAAAGAGAAATTACATAATAATTTTGCAAGAGCTTACACACACACACCAACATACAACAAACAGGAGAATGAGTTATATATAAGCTTAATTTCTTAACCTATTCTAGTTATGGACTACTTATTAAATTAACAAGTGTCCATTTACAATAAATGCCATTCTAACCAATCTACTAACTCTACTCTTAAATTGGAGCCTAAGATAAGACATTATTCTAGATGTCATATCTTTTACAACAATATTCTATTTCTAAGTGTCTCCAATATTTAATTAAAGATTCTATCCTAACTTTGTCAACTATGAATTTTGTATTTTGGATCATCTAACAGTAATCGGTTATGAAATCTAAGCTAATTGTATCCCATTTCCACTTAGGAATGGGTAATGGGTGTAGAAAACAAATAGGGTTATGGTGTTCCACTTTGACCTGTTGATATTCTATGAATTTTGCTAAGTATCCTGCAATGTCCTTCCTCATTCTGGGTCAATAATAATTCATTTTAATTGTAGAAAATAGTTTTAATATCTAGGATGAGTGGTATAAGGGTTTCTGTGGAATTAATCTAATAATTTTTTTCTAATCGATAGATGATTAGGAACATACATACTCCCTCTAAAAATCAACAAAATATCTATGTTAATACCATATTCTGTTTGTCTTCCAGAGTTTTGTGCAAGTTTAGCTTGCTTCCATAAATATTCATACTCTGGATCCTTTAGGGAAGCTTGCTTAATCTGCTTGGAAAATTTAAATTCCACTTGACTATACGAAATTTCATATACATAATGCAGTCTTCTAATTAATGCATCAGCTACACAGTTCTCTTTCCCTTTAAGATGCCTGATTTCAAAGCCAAATTCACTTAGAAATGCAGTCCACCTGGCTTGATGTGCATTCAGGTTAGGCTACTTAAATAAATTGGTCAAACTACTATGATCTGTCATCAGTAGGAATCTTTTCCTAGAAAATGGTGTCGCCATACTTTCAGAGTGGGACTACAACTGTTAGCTCCAAATCATAGGAAGAGTACCTCTACTCATTCTCCTTTAGTGTATGAGATTTGTAGGAGACTACCTTACCTTCTTGCATCAAAACTCCCCCTACGCCCTCCTGGCAGGAATTTGTACAAACTGTGAATTCTTTCCCCAGATCCACAACTTTCTACATGAGATTCGTAGTAAGTGTTTCAATTGTTCAAAACTTTGTTGACACTCAACTAACCACTTGAACATTCTCCCTTACATTTTCAAGGAGGTTATAGGGTGAGAAACTCTAGAGAACCCTTCTATAAACCGACGATAGATAGTCTTTGGCCAGACCCATAAAATAACAAATATATGCTACATGTTTTAGAATAGGTCATTCCATGATGGTTTTGATTTTCGCCAGATCTACCACTATACCTTCGGAAGAGATGATGTTTCCTAAGTATTGAATTTGGTCCTTATAAAAAATGCATTTGCTATATTTAGCATAAAGCTGGTTTTCTATTAAAGTTTGCAATAATATCCAGAGGTGTTCCTTATGCTCTTCTAAACTCCTAGAATAAACAAGATGCCATCAATGAAGATTAGAACAAACTTGTCCAATAGGGGGTGAAAAGTACTATTCATCAAGCTCATGAATGTCGTTGGAGCATTGGTGAGTCTGAATGGAAAAACAACAAACTCATAGTACCCATAATGTGTTCTAAAACATTGTTTTATAAATGTTTTCATCTTTTATTCTTATCTCGTGATATCTAGATCATAGATCAATTTTTGAAAACATAATAGCATCCTAAACTTGGTCGAAAAGATCATGAATTCTTGGTAACGGGTACTTATTCATAATCATTAACTTATTCAGTTGCCTATAATCAATACACAAGCGAAGAGTTCCAACCGTTTTTCTTACAAACAAAATTGGAGCTCCCTAAGGGGACACATTGGGGTAAATTTAGCCTTTGTCTAACAACTCTTGGAGTTGCATCTTTAGTTCTTTCAACTCAGGTATACTCATTCTATAAGGGGATTTAGATACAGGTGTGGCTCCAGGAATTAGTTCTATAGTGAAATTAATGTTTCTCTTAGGAGGCAATCCCGAGATTTCTTTTGAAAAGACATTTACAAACTCTTGGATGACTGGTATGTTTTCCGATGTGGATACCTTATCTTTAGAATTGGTATATCCCACCTGAACAACGTAAATTTGGTAGCCTTTATGAATTCATTTTCCTAATTGATTCGATGTAATTGGGTGTAACTTGACTTTTCTAATGCCCTGAATTTCTTTTCTAACATCCTCATTAGTAAGGAAATTAATAGTCTTATCTTTACAGTTTACTAGGGTCCAATGCTTTTCTATCTAATTCATACCTATCAACATGTCATAGGAGAATAGAAATAACACATTAAAATTTTCCTTAACCTGTTGTCCAACTATTTCAACCAAACAGTCCTCTACCTTCTCGGTTACCCTTCTCTTAGCTCTGGTAGCCAGTTGCGCTAACCAAGGATTTATAAATTTCACATAAATAAATTATTTTCAGATTGATATAACTCAGGCATGCACCTTTGTCTATCAAAATAGAAATAGGATGGTTGACAATATTTTCTTCAAACTCCACCATTGCAGATTGATATTCATCTTAATGATCCTCTAAGGTTGCATTGATCCTTGGTATAATCCTGTCCACCTCACCGATGGTAGAAGCTTTTTGAATGTTAGCAGTTGGTTTTGATCTGGTACGGTGAGGGTATTTTTTATAATAGTATGGTTCCCCACAACCCCAACACTGAAAAGGGGGCTTCTGGGTTTGAATGGGCTCTGGTATGTTAGACGCTTCAATTTCTCTAATTTCATTCTAAGATCTGAACTTCTATTTATTTTACTTCGAGGCCCACTCGACAATTATGTTTGCATTATTAATTACAACATATTTTATATTTTTGTTTTTTGATAAATTTTCCTGCCCTTTTTTATTTAACCCACCCTTGGTACTTCCGCCTTTCTTCTTCATTTGTTGATAACGAATTCAGTCCTTTCGAATCGCTTCATCCATTGTCTTCAGGTTGTCTAATTCCAACTTCTGTTTCATGAAAGTGGGTAGGCTACTAGTAAACCACTACACCTTGGCTTTCTCTTCACTGATGTAGGGGACACATCTTAATAGAGATGTAAACTTAGTTATGAAATCATCCATGGATTGTTGTCCCAATTTTAAGTCATGAAAATTTTTGGCTTTTTTATCATAGAATCCCCTGTTTAGGTATTTATCTTGAATGTGATTTTGGAACTGTTCCCAAATAACTTCCTTCTTATTGATTCCTTGAACCATTTTAATCTCTTCCCACCATATGGTGGCTTTACTTTGCAGTTGATAGATTGTTATTGTTGATTTCATATTATAATCATATTCATATATTTGAAAGTATTTGTTCATACTTAATAGCCATGCTTCAACTGCCTTCTCCACCTCTCCATCATAAGTCGGGGGATTGAATTTCTTAAAATCCCCTTGTAGTTCAATTTTCTGTCTCTTAGTCTCCTTCCCACCAGAAACATATAGTTGCTAAGCTTTTATTTTGATAACCTTGAGTTACAATGTAATTCATGGCTTTATGGCCATTTAACAATTCACAAATTCCATAGATTTTACATTTTCTCCTCATAACCAAAGGACCTTGTTAACGTTAGGCAAACATTAACCATGGTATGTTGATTTTAAAAAATATTGTAAATAAAGAAATCATGTGATACTTAATATTTACCTAAATTTGAGGATTTAAATTTCATCGTCCATTTTTTATTCATTCTAATGGCACAAGTTAATTTTTTGAATTTTTAACTTCTTTAAAAAAATGCAATTGCAACTCATATTTCAAAATTTGCGAATGTTACTATTATTACTATTATTTCTCTATGCTCAAAAGCAACAATTGATGGGGACCAATTTCTCCCAAAAAAATCATCAATTTTTTTTAACAATACACTTAATATACCTTGAAATTAATATAAATTAATTAACTTTATTATAATAAAATATATTTACTTAAAATTTATATTTAATTTATATTTTTATACTCATCTTAAATTTCTAAAGATTATTCTCTTTACCTTTTTTCTTCATCTCTTTCATTTAAATTAATTATTTTTTTCCTTATATCAATGTAAATAACTTATTTATTTTTTTACAATTGCTCACTTTTTTTTTTGGTTTGATAGGTTATGTCAATCCTAACATGATTGTCATCCTTAACTTGTGGCTTGAATAACCTCAATCCAGGAGTTTCGACACTATCAAAATCACTAGGGGATTGCACCCATCTTGGGCTACACCAACCCTTAGCATGGTTGGATTTTTCCCATGGAGTTTCGAATCGGTGGCCTTTACACCACGCAGTGCCTTAACCAATTAACCCGACATGCTTTCCTTTATGCCTTGTGGGATAAAATTGCTCATTTTTATATCTGATATTCCTTTTCCTTTTGTTTAGTTTTTTTTTTTTTTTTTTGTAAATTATGACTTTATATTACTCAAAATTTAGATGTCAAAAGTAGATTGAACTTCATTTTCTCCACAAGGATTTGAATTTCCTCACTATGCTACCCAAAAAAAAGGAAATATTGAGCCTCCCCATGAAACAAGACCAGGATGTTATACAAAACTAAAACCCATATTTTCCCCAAGGTTGCATAGCAGAACAGGCACACAGGTTTGGTGAGCGAAAGACCCCATACAACACAGTGAAAACAAAGGAAACTAAGACAATACATCTGAGAATATCAAATAGCTAGTTGAGCAACAAAACTAAAACAAAGGCAACCGAGACAATACATCCAAAAATATCAAATAACTAGTGACAAAAAATAACAAGCATGTACTCCTAACGAGAGAAAAGCCCCATACAACAAAAAAAACAAAGGTGACCAAGACAGTTCATCAAATAACCATTTGAACACTATAAATAACTTCAAACAAATATGGACCCCATTGACTAGGCTTGAGACTAGCCACATAGATGCCCAACAAAGTTATTGATCGTTTGCATCTCTACTCATTCTTGAAGGAGGAAATTGTAGCTGACCTTCTCATGCTTGAACTCGAAGGGTCCATAAAATCACCACTATCAAACTTGCACACAATGTGACCCCCTACTTGCGTAAGGAAATAATCAATATTGTCCAAACAAAACCTCTAGCTTCTGAGCATTAATTTGATGCCTTCCAAGGTGGAGTGTACATTTCATTTCTCCATTTTCTTATCCTTAAGAATAAAACCTAACAATTTTTTCATTTTCAGTGCAAAGTGATTGAATTCAAGTATGGATTCTTCCTTCCCCTAGTATGACTAAGCTTAGGAACATAATTTGAAATATCCTCAAGGAGATCCAAATCAAAATGGGATTCGTGTTCAATCCCTGCTTGAGTCCCTAACTTCTGGATTTACTTCCTCGTCTATGGCAAAATAAAAATGAAGTAGGTGGTTTTCGAATCATTGGTAAAAAGTCTTTGCCTTTGTTGGCCCTAAGAGGCACAACCACCTCCCACGCATCTGCATCATATTCTTTGTTTAGGAGGCATCATTGTGACACTAGGGGTACACCTAGAGAATCCATTGAAAATCATATGACCTACAAAGTAACAAGAGAAGAGACTAGATGAGCCAACTTGAAGACATGGCCTTAATCCAATTATATAATTCCCATACCTCCAAAAAAATGTGTCAAGGTTTACTGAGATAGCATAAGAGATTGCAAAAGACTCGCCATCCTCAATAGACATCTCACAACCCAAAACCATGAGACACCAAAGTATACTTGATATAACACAAGACCCGAGATACTAGACTTAGACAAAGTGGTGCAACATACAACTACTAAGCAACCTCACATAGTTCTATTAGAATTCAACCATACATTCCCTTGAATTTTCATGAAAATTACACTTCTTGTCTCAGGAAACCCCAAAGATAGAGACCTTGGAAAGAATTACACCAATGGACAAAGAAGGTCCTTCTACCTCTACCATCTACCAAGAATTGAGCTAAATCATATAGACGTACTAAACTTAACAGAAACACTACAAATTTTTGAAAGGCCAAAAAAACAAATAGCACAAATAACACATCGTAGAGGTGTGACAATTCGCGCAAAAGAAATCATTTAGCATTCTCACCAACCCAACACATTATTTTTAGTTAAGTTTAACGACATAGTATTCTATATTTTTTAATTCATTTATTTGTTTATTTTAAAT
>APFE030999047.1:3190-19378 GCA_000404065.3 Pinus taeda
TCATAGAGAGTTGGCCCGCTTGTTTGTCTTGCACCTCCGTGATGGACATGTCACTCTGGCAGGGGTGAACTTCACATTAACTCCTGAGGTGATCTCACAGGCTACAGGGATACCAAATGTGGGTGAGGTGTGGCCTAAGCGCAGATTGCTAGATTTTGTTCACTTTGAGACCTATGTCCGGCCATCATTTGTGGAACTTTTGACAGGTGTTTTTCCATTCAGATTTCTCCAGAGCGAGTATGCTCCCATCATGAGGCTTATTATGCATTATTTTACCTGTGAGGGCAGATTTTCACAGGTGTACTCCTATCATATTCGCCTTTTGATGCATTTCACCCGAGTGAGGATGATGAACATCCCGATCTTCTTATTTCAGAACATTCAGAGGATGGTGCCCATGTTGCAGAAGAAGACCCCGGCTCAGCAGTACAAGAGCCTATACCATTATGGTTTGATTCAGCTCATAGTCTCACATCAGTTGACTCAGCAGGGCATTTCATGGGAGGAGTTCATCTCCCGTGAGTTTTTCACAGTGCCACATCAGCCACATCAGGAGGTCATTCATGAGGAGGGAGGACCATCTCAGCAGCTTGATGCTCCCGTCACCCGACATGTTTGCTCCACTCCTTTGGTCACTTATTAGAGAGGCCCAAGGGCCTTATTTGCAGCAGCCAGGCGAGTACTATCTCCACAGCAGGTGGAAGGGGTCTCGCCTTCATCCTCATCACAGCGAGTGTTATCTCCACATCAGGTGGAAGGGGCCTCGCTTTCTTCACCAGCACAGGTACCAGAGAGGGGCAAGCAGCCCATGATCGAGGAGAGATTGTCAGGCGATCCGCTTATTGGTCTTGACGCCGGTTCTCCTAGCATAGAGCTCAAGGATATCATCCGAGAGCAAAGCACCAAGATTCAGTCGCTGTAAACAAAATTATTGATGTCAAAATGTAATATTAATTATTTAGAGCAGCGAAACAAACAACTAGAGGATGAGCACAAGTTATATGAGCTGCAAAAGATTCGTGAAGACCGGGAATTGGCTCGCAAGAGACCAGGTGACTTGAGACCCATAGATCGAGAATCTATGCTTATTTGGGATAATTCTCATTTGAAAAGGTTGTTGGCTAAGGCCAATCAAAATAACAAGCTGCTGAGAAAAATGAAGAATCACTATTGGGCAAGGATGCATGTATGCAAGGTCAGAATGAAAATGTTCCAAAGAAGGTGGTCCGAGGCTCTTAGGCGGAAGAAAAGGACCAATCCACTCTGTATCTTGGCGGAGGCATCCCTCAAATATCATGGCACCCACTAGCATCAGCTACAGCACAAATCCCAAAATGTTTTGAGAATTTTGGGTAATTTTGGATTTTTTTTGGAAATTTACAGGTTTTGGCTTCTCAACGGGTCTCGCCCCCGGCGAGACCCTTTGTCATCGTAGCTCCGTTTGGCAAAAACTCAGCATTTTTGGATTTGGCGAAAGTACACTTTCTTCAATTCCAATTAGTAGAAATTCATCAAGTTCTGGGCCTCCAAAAGGTCAAAATGCATGCAAAATTTGACTTTCTACCCCTTTTTTGAGTTGCAGAAACCAGTCTTGGGAGAATTAATTTTTGACAGAGAAAATGACCTCCAAATTAAACAATTCTAGTTGGGTTGGAAAGTAGACTCGCATACCTTTCCAACGAGCTATCCTGCACCCAATTCTGATACCGGAAAGGCCTCCAAACAGAGCTGCAAAAGTGTAAGACCCGTTGAGAAAAGGTGTGCGACCCGTTGAGGAAATTTTGCCAGATTTGACCAGTTCAGCCCAGAAAACGCAGTTTGGCTCCAGTTTGACTTTTTGGGGTGAAATATGATTATCTTTGATGTAATTATGGAAAATATAAGACACTTTTACTCTTGTTTAAACTTCTAGAAGATTCATTCATGTAAAGGGTAAAAATTGAATGCATGAACTGATTTCCAAGTTTATAGAGGCAAGTTGTTTTGACTGCCTATTTTGTAGTGCTTAGTTTAGAAGTTGTTCAAACTGCTCCTAGGATAGTGAGCTTGACTCCTAGAGGCAGGGAAAGAGGTTAGATCATCTATATTATGTACTTTCATACTCATTTTCATGGTTGGACTCTTGAGAGAGGAGTAGCTCATTGTATTATCTCTTGTATCTCAGCAATTTTTGGCAAGGAAGACCAGGGTTTTACAGTCATCTTTGGGATTCTTGTGGACTCATGTGTTGATGGTGTGTTTCTTTAGTCATTGTAAGCTTTTTTATTTGTTTCATTTTCCTTCTATACTTCTTCATATTAAACAAATGAAGTGATAAAGTAAGAATTCATGCTTGCCATGCTCTGCTTTTAAATTTGTTTAATTTTAATGTTTTCTACTGTCTAAAGAGAATTCAAACTCATTGTTTGCTCTCTTTAGCCTTCTCTCTATCATTCCTAACCATTCACTTCAGTCAAAGACATAAGCACGGTCTCCTACCTCACCCCAAAGACTCCCCTGCAGAAACTGTGTCCCATCCCCGAAGCCAAAATTGCCCTCTCCTCAATTTGCCACCAAAAACCCAAAAACCCCAAAATCAACCTCTTTTATCAGTTTACTAGCCTAATATCAGTGATACTTTGTTGGTCATCTCCCTAATTGAAGATTTTCCTAGAGAGACCGGAGAGAGCCTTCTCCTGCCCTGTAGGGCTAGCTACGAGGCTGAATGGTTTGATGTAGCTTTGAGATTTGCCTTTCTCAGCCTGAGGTGAAATGTCAAATGCTAACAGGCGGGATTTACCAAAACTATTTCTGGGCATTGGAGAATGCATGTGTCTATGTCTCCCTGCAAATTTTGAGATTTAGAGTACATTTGATGATAATGGAAATCAAGAAATAAATGGTTGTTCTTGCAACCATGATCATCTAAGACCATGCACAATCATGGTTTTCCTAAGAGTAATGTTCCATTGATACCTATATCTCCTTTCTTAAATAGAACCAACCTCAACCCATAGAAAACCTACAAACCATAGAGGCCTCATTGATCTACCTTGAGCTTTCTCTTCATCACTCATCTTTGCAGAATTGTAAAAAAAAATGATATTACCAACAACAAAAACTCCCAATTTAAGGTTCTAGAAAAGTATGTTCGATAAATATATTACCAATGGCATAACGATTAAATTCAATGATCTGCACACCAAGAACACTATAGATATGATGTGATATGTATAACTTTTGGTTGTGATCTTATTTGTATCCATGTTGGAAAATGCCTTACAATGATCTAAACGACATGCAAACACACCAAAATGTAATTGACAATTTCTAATAGTCCTACATGCAAGGAACAAGAAAATACCTTCCAAAAGACACAAAAACATATGGATCATTAATAAGATAATATGTCTCTGTATTTTCTAGATAATTAAGGTCATCGGCTGTAGATATCATAGTCAATATCTGCAACCATCCAATTGCAGGTCACATGATCAGCCAATATCAAGTTGACTAAAAAATCGATATCCAAACATATTAAAATCATGTCAAATAGTGCAATTCACAAGAAGATGAGAATCAATAAACCATTTTTTCATAGTGACATATGAGGAAAAGAAGCACATTATTTTGGGGTAGAAGACACAACACTGGATCAGGTAATGTTAGCTTATATAATTGTATTTATAATTATGTTACAAGTACGTGGTGTGTGACTTGTCAACTTTTCCTTGTAAGATAACCCAATTATATTAAGTATGTGGTTTAGCTTCCATTTCATCTCACGGTAAAGTTGGCATTATATGATGTGACAGTTACTCATAGGACCATTCCTGTATGAATGCATATTTTGAATATTGCAATGTTAGCTTTCATATTCTGAAAAAAGGCACACATGCTTGGTACAGAGGTATTTCTAAAAAGCCAAAAATACTTGTCTTGTTTTCTCTTGTATATTTTATAGTTTTATTAAGATATTACATTATCACCATGGTAGTAACTAGAAAGGATAACTATAAGTTATACCAACAGTAGTCATTGCAGCTCAATAAGGAAATCAAAAATTCTTATTTTCTAACAATAGGTAGCCGAATCAACATGAACAAGTAGATCAAATCAAGCTACTAGAAATAATTAATATCTAATACACCTCTCATGCAAATACAAATTGAAATCACCATAATTCCAAGCACAAACAAATTTCTATATGTAGAAATGAGAGAATGATGACCAAATCTTTCTTGGGAGGAACAAATGTACAACATGAATACATTTGACTTCAATTACCAAAAAATATAAGGCAATGAATTATAAGATAAAACAAGCACATGTACCTCTTCAAATGTGGGGAACCTCGAACCAAATTTGTTATTCCATTAAATGATTTCAAGGCCATACTTACAACTTGTGATGAGAATGGTTTTTTAAATGCACAAATTTAGAATATCGTTCCTCTATATTCAATCACTTTATAAATGCATTCTATTATCAAACCAAAAAAGAAGAAAAAAACTATTGGAATTTCTAAAGAAATAAATAATATAAATCCTTATCTCAACGTGGAAACACAAGGTCGTGATCCTCAAATAGGAATTAAGGAGAAAATGCATATTTAGATAGAAAACATTAAATTTCATACACCTAAGGTTTTTATCAGTGTTGCAAAGACTCAGTGGAAAACTTAGGAAAAAGTTTGCCAAAAATTAAACAAATAAAAATTCAACCAATATTTTTCTCAAAAAGTATCAAATAAACTGGTAGACTCACAAGTTTTGAAAAAAAAAATAGCAACTCAGAGGGAGGACCTAAAATTAGAACTGGAATAGGCTCCTTTGATTGATATTGACAACTTTCCTTTGGTCTAGGATAATTGAGATCTTGATAGGAGTTTTGTACGCCATCAAAGAAACATGATAGGGTGTGTTGTACAAGTTTATCACTTATCCACTTTGTTATGGTTTGCATCACAATACATAGAATCAATGTTTCTATGACATGGACTCAATTTTTGTGAAGAGCTATGATGGTTAGTAGAGAACATCATGCCACAGTTCTACACATATTGCTTTGGTTAATTCTCCCATCCATCTAGCATACTTATTAAAGGAAGATGGGCCATTTATTGGTAGGACTCTAACTATGGTAGCAATCATGTGCTTTCGTTTAATCTTATAGGAGTATTAATATGGACCACAAGTAAAATTGGATGATTGATCAGTCTCGATTGTATTCTTGTTCCCATACTTCACTTGGGAGGTTATTCTTTGACTCTAGTCTAGTGGGACCTCCTTTGAGGCCTAAGGGTTGATGAAGGGAACTACTAGGGAGCCATTGATTGATATAGTGTGTCCATGGTAATCCATGTTGGAAAATGAAACTAGGTTTGTTCTTCATTTAATGTATTTGAGTCATCATGTAATGTACTCGTCAAAAGAATAAAGAAAAGAACTTTTATTATTATTATTGTGACTTATTAAAGCATGGGTTTCATGCTTGTGTCACGATGTCTTAGGTCAAAGTCCACATTGAGGACTTCTAGGATTTATTCTAAGTTAATAGAGTCATTGTACTTTTAAAGAGACCCTTATTGGGCTTTTGAATCATGTAAAAATGTTAAGTATTGATTCAAATGTAATTTATGTATCCTCCACATCAAGTTAGCCTAAGGGAGATGAAGTCAACCTAAGGACATCAATTCGACCTCCCTTAAAGCCTATAAATAGAATCCAGTCAAATTCATTTGGATCACTTCATCTCAAGCAAGTTTGATATCTCTAAGGAAATCAAAGTTGAGTTATTATTGTTGAATGAAATAGAGAAATTCAACCAAAATTGTAAATGAGGTCAAGATGAGGCCCTTGTGGAGCAGATCAAGGACCCCAAGAAAAAAAAATGAAATGTTTGAGGTCAATCTCATAATTATTTTATAATATTCTTTTTCATTCATAGTGTTAACAATTTAGGTGATTTCTATGAGCAACAGTAGAAAGACTGTTAGATAGTGGGATGCATGGTCTAAATCAAATTCCTATATAGGAGTGGCCTTTCCACTCCCCCAATGTATATTGTACTTACCTACTTGTGGTCATGTGTTGAGTATTAATAAAATAATCTTATGTATAATATGTAGAGATAAAGGTGGGAAGAGCAGGGAGTGATTTATCACCCTACGAACAATGAGGAATATTTCATTGTTTGAGGATTAGGCATTGCTTCAAATGACGTTGCAGAAGCATCCACTTTATATCACAAATTTTTTCAACTGGAAAGTCTAAAATTCCAAGAAGTTCCCATATTAGGGATTTCTGATAATGCATCTCTATTCAGGGTCTCTCCCCCTAGATTTGAGATTGAGGAACATCCTTTACAATAAAATCCCTATGAAACAATTCTTTCATGTCCTAATAATGAATAGTACATTTCCTGATCATGTGGCAAACACTGGTTTGAATATGAACAAAGGAAATTTAGTTTGGAGAGGGGCAAGGGGATATACCCCCACTTCCCTAAACTTCTTATCTATGACCCAATCAACATTAGATTTATGCCTCTCCCATCATGGGCCTGGGAAAAGCCACGAGTCCTATCTGGGTGCTTCATTAGGTTGTGTTCTTTCATGTAGATATACCATATAGTCATGTATCTAGGTGTAAGGTGCATTCATTTCAGATGGCTTCAATCATGACCAACAAAGAGAAAGGCATGAAATTTCTTATGGAATTTGTTGGAAAAGAAGGGTTAGATATGAAGGCAATTTATGGGGAGTTGTGGCTTGATAATCCAGTGCCTTTCTTTATGATATGCACAAGTCACTTGAAATTTGATGGAGGTGGGATGATGGTGTTGATGCAATTGCAGTATGATGATAAATTCAAGAGGGAATTGTGCCCAGTATGTCATCTAGGAGGAGAAAAATCATGGATGGATATGCTTTAGGATAGAGGTGAGCCTCATCATGATATTTTTGAAGGTGGCACTCTCAATTTTTGTGCCCCCTGAGTAGCTTGGTGTTCTTATTTAAACAGTCCATAGGAGGGATTAGAGGTTCAATGCAACCATCTAATGATAACCAGCCAGCAATCGTCTTAGAACCAAGCTAAATTTTCTTTCGAATGTAGCCTTATAGTATGGGTCTATGTGTTATGTTGCATAGGTATAATCTTGGGTTGTATGATCATGAGGAGTGTAATCTAGTGAAATTCGAGTATCCCCCTATGTCTAGCTCTTCCTTGTTATTTTGTTTGAGGTTGGGGTATTTGATTCTCACTCCTCAGCAGAATTCAATATTTTATTATCTATGTTGAAGGGACATAGGGATTTATTTTATATATCCATAGCTTCTTGTGTGTTTAGTTTCTTTGGGTGGTCATCGTCTTGGTCTTGTGGTATCTGCTCTAATTCTACTACATGCTGTCTTCAGTTATCGGTGTTGATATTTATGTTGAGGTTCAATTCTATGTTGATTGATGTCATGCTTGAAGATTGGGAAAAATTGTTTGGTTTCACTAGTGAATTGAGTAATGTCAAGGTTGTTCTTGTTGGATATGTGTTATATTCTTCGCATGACTTATATGCACCACAAAGTTCAAATGAAGGGGTGTCCCACGGGGGTTGTTCAACCCTCTCTGGTCAGGGTCACAGTTTTCAATATCCTTATTTGGTAGGCTCAATGAGCCCTCTCTCTTTGGTCCTGTTGCTTATTTTGGTGAAGAGGGTGGTTCATTGGATCTTATTTTATTGTGGTAAAGGTAGTGGGTGGTTTAGACTTATGGAGGAAGTTTCTCAATCAACTGGGGCATTTATCTCAAAAGTTTAATAATGGATCTGGTATAGGAAAGAAATTTGTAGGTTGAGTGGCCCTGTGAAAATGACTCAAATGACATCATGGAACTTGAGGACCAAATCAAAATGAACCAACAGAGAAGGAGTCTCCTCTGAATCAGTAAATTTAAACGTTATGATGAACTATAAATTTTGTTTTTGTTGGGTGGCTTTTGCAGAGTATACCACTGGATAAATTTTGAAAGCTAACTTCTTTGAGGGAATGTATTTGTAAAGAAATGGTATATGATTAGGCTTTGGATCTTGAATCCATGCCTGTTGATGAAGCTCATTAAGATTATAATCGATGTATATACACTGTGTCCTTTCCATTGTGTTTTTTAATAAATACAATATTCATGGTTAAGTTCAAAAAAAATATATTATATGTAAACATATCAATTATAAGAGTTTCATGTAGGAGCCCTTTTGCTAATACAAGGGTCCTGTCTCCCTGGGGTAAAGTGAATATACTTTACAAAGGATTTGGTGGCAACCTAATCTAGCATTTTATCATTTTTGTAAATGAATACATATATTATCTTTTCCAAAATAGAAAAGGTTTGGTAAGCATATGAATATTATTATAAATTGAGAGCTTAGGTCCTATAAAAAATTAACATTTTTTTATTATCAAATTATAAATAAAAAATTGTATTATTACAAAATAAATAGTAGACAATCTAATTGGTATTTAGAATATAAGAACATGGTAATATATGGACTCCATTACGAGAACAATGGGAATAATTTACTAATTTCCACCTAGTGTGCAGAAACGTTGACATGATTCAACATAAAACATCTATTGCAATCAACTTACAAGATTAGACTATTTAAACAATGAAAAACAAAATAAGGGATGGAGAAAGGAACTATAATTATGAATCACCTGAATGACCAGTAGTGAGGCAATTTATCCAGAATATCTAGTTCCTCGAGTTTTATCTGGTCAATCTTGTTAGCAACACATATGCAAGGCATATATATGAGTCTGCCTTCAATCACATCTATAAGGTCATCTGCATTTATATCATAGTGAACATAAATATCATCATTATGAATCTTGTATTCTCCTCAAATTGCCTTAACAATCTCAAGGTCCAGGTGTGTGTTGGACACAATAGATGTGAAATTTATTCCACCCTTGTACTTCTTCCTAAATGTCAAATTAGGAGGTTCCTTGTTCAACCTGTAAAGAAAACTATCTCCTGATTAGTAGTTAAAATTCCTTGCAATAAAGTATCCCCAATGGAAGCCTCATATCATAGTGCCAATGAGCCGAAATGGAAATAAAAAAATAGTTGGCTGACCTAATGAAAAGAACATTGGTTATTACAATATCTACTTGATGAAAGATGAATGACAACTTGCGAGAGTTGTAGAGCTCAATGATAGATCAGACTGATTATTAGTTGATGTCACTTTAACAATATGTGGCCAACACACACCAAGAACACTATAGAGATGATGTGATATGTATAAATTTTGGTTGTGATCTTATTTGTATCCATGTTGCCAAATGCCTTAGAATGATCTGAATGACATGCAAAGATACTGAAATGTAACTAGCTGTTTCTAATAATCCCACATGCAAGGAACAGGAAAATACCTTCCAACAGGTAGAAAAACATATGGATCACTAATAATATAATATGTATCAATATTCTCTGAATAATTAAGCTCATGAATTGTACATATCATAGTCAATGTCTGCAACCATCCAATTGGAAGTCACATGATTAGCCAATATCAAGTTTACTAAAAATTCCATATCCAAACATATTAAAATCATGTCAAATCATGCAATTCACAAGAATATGAGCATCAATAAAACATTTGTTTGGAGTGACATATGAGGAAAAGAAGCACATTATTTTGGGGTAGGAGACACAATGTTGCATCCGGTAACGTTAGCTTATATAATTGTATTTAGAATTATGTTACAAGTACATGGTGTTTGATTTGTCAACTTTGCTTTGTAAGATAACCCAATTAGATTATGTATGTGGTATAGCTACCATTTCATCTCATGGTAAATTTGAAATTATATGATGTGACAATTACTACTAGGACCATTCCTGTATGAATGCATATTGTAATATTGGCTTTCGTATTCTAAAAAGAAGGCATGCATGCTTGGTACAAAGTTATCTCTGATTAGCCAAAAATCTTTATTTTGTGTTCTCTTTTATATTTTATAATTCTATTCAGATATTATATTGTCATCATGGAAGTAACAAGAAAGGATAACTCTAAGTTATATCAACAGTAGTCATTGCAGCTCAACAAGGAAATTGAAAATTCTTATTTTCTAACCAAATTTAGCAGAATGAGCATCAACGGGTAGATCAAATAAAGGTACCGGAAATCGGTAATATACGATACACATATCATTCAAATAAAAATTGGAAGAACCATAATTTTAAGCACAAACAAATTTCTATATGTAGAAATAAGAGAATGATGACCAAATATTTTTGGGGAGGAACGAATGTACAACATGCATATATTTGGCTTCAATTACCAAAAAATCTAAAACAATCAATTATAATATAAATCAAACACATGTACCTTTTCAAATGTGGGGAACCTGGAACCAAATATGTTCTGCCATTAAATGATTTCATGGTCACACTTAAAACTAGTGATGAGAATGGCTTTTAAATGCACAAATTTAGAATATCGTTCCTCTAGATTCAATCATTGTATAAATACATTCTATTATCAAACAAAAAATAAGAAAAAAATTATTGGTAAATAAATAATATAAAGATTTCTCTTAGTGTGGAAACACAAGGCCCTGCTTTTGAAATAGGAATTAAGGATAAAACGCATATTTAGATAGAAAACTATAAAGTTCATACACCTAAGGTGTTTATCACTGTTGCCAAGACTCAGTCGACAAGGATATAAAATTGTTAACTTAGGAAAAACTTGGCAAAAAAATAAAAAAATAAAAAGCCAACCCATAATTTTCTCAGAAATTCTCCAATACATTGGTAGGCTCACAAGTTTTGGAAAAAAACAACAACTCAGAGAGAGGACTAAAAATCAAAACTGGAATAGTCTCCTTTGATTGATATTGACAACTTTCTATTGGTCCAGGATAATTGAGACCTTAACAACAGTCATGCATAACATGAAAGAAACTTTTATGGGGTGTGTTGTACAACTTTGTCACTTATCTGCTTTGTTATGGCTTATCTCACAATACATAGACTCACTTTTTCTATGACATAGAATCAATTTTGGTGAAGGCCTATACGGGTTAGTAGATAACATCATTCCATAGTTCTACACATATTGCTCTGGTTAATGCTCACATCCATCTAGCATACTTCTTAAAGGAAGGTGGGTCATCTATTGGTAGGACTCTAACCATGCTAGCAACCATGTGCTTTCATTTAATCCAATAGGCATATTAATATGGAGTTTGGACAAAAAGGAAAATTGTTTGTTCATTCTCAAGGAAAGTTTCACAATACATATGTATAAAAATTGCATTGCAAACATCTGCTTTTACAATCAGATTATTTGAATGGTGGTAAGACAAGAATTCCAGCACCAACCAATCATCAGGTTGAATATTCAATAAAACCTATAGTGATGGAGAATATCGAACAAAGGAAATTCAATATTAGTTATTAGTTCTTGTGGATAGTGCCCATACCTTCTCACATACGAATGAACGACCAGGAGAAGAAACAACCTAGAGTATAAATCACCCTGTCAAAGTGAAGCTTGGAGATGAATATTCATGTCATCCTATTCTAAATATACTGATTGTTTGGTTAACATTGAATTGCATGAAGAGAAACAACATAATTTCAAATATTTGTTGCTGCAAACTTTTGATGTTATATCCAATATTTCATTGGTACACAAATCGTTCCATCTCCAGATAGCTAGAGTTGACATTGACAACATGTTTCCACTGTTTTACGGTGTTATTGTACACAATGTACTCCCCATCCACGTCATGAGTAATGGAATGTACGTAGATCCATTTGAAGGTTAGATAGACTTTGTTTATAGAAATGCATGTCTGCAAGATGATCGAGTGGCAACCTTTTTGTTTAGAGTAGAAAATGTGGAATTATACATCTCTTTTGCAACAGTAAAATATTTAAAGGACCAACATACTTATGGAAGTAACTGAATGAAATTATTTGGTTTAGAACATTATAGACAAACATTATAGTTCATGTTTTTGATGTGACCCATGGGTGACTGCATTGGAAATATAATATTTGTTGTTATTGTTTAGCTTAGCGTAGGATAGCATTATCTATCTAAATAAGTTCACTATCTGAACACTTGTTATTTATTCCAGAATGTTTGATTATGAGTTTCTTTTTGGAATTTTGATTGATGCCTGGCTTGTTGAGACTTTTTCTTCTTTCTCTTTAATTAAGTGCTACCATACGGCAGCGATACAGTCTGAGTCCTTATATAAATTACAGAAGGGGTTTCTTTTGTCGAAGAAAATAAAAGGCCAGGATTTTTCATACTGAAATTGTGTCATGGTATTACTTGACTTACATATTAATGTCGATGAGATTGGTAATGCCACATGTGCACTTGGCAAAATTATTCACAAGTAAAAAGACATGAATATAGAGCATACACATATTGTATACACCAAATCAAGCTTCATCCGGCCAAGAGAACCAATTTGTCATAGACATATTTGATGTATGTGCAACTTTTCAAGTTCAAGGGGTAGATCCTGATTGGGAGATCTATGATTCTCAGTATCCGACAACGAGTTTTTCACTCCCCATGTGGAACCACTTTTATACCTAAACATTTCATATCGAATTTTCAGATTTTATTTATTTATGTTAAATAACAGAAAATCCAAAAGCCTACCAGAAAATATGAATGATTGAGGAGTAGAGTGTGTGTTCCTAGAGCATATATAAAACCCCTTGCTGTGAGGTCCTTTCCTATAAAATTCATTGGTACCTTCCCACTAGATAAGAGCCCTAGAGTCTCTATGGAAACCTCCATTTACCTCCAACCCACTCCATGCTCTCTCCACTTCCTTATTACCTTGATCCTTACCACCCACCCCATGTCATTTCTCTACATCCCTTAGATTATTTGTCCTTTCCTTCTCAATAAGCCATCCAAAGTGGGTATAGAGGGGAAGAAGGAGGAGATGATGATCCCTTCATGGAAAATTCATTGATATATGCCCTTTGATAAGATTAGTAGGGTCTTTATGTAAACAGTAAACCCTTTTCACTCTTGACGTCATATTCCATCTTCCACCCACTCCATACTTTAATGTTTTTTTCCTTCATCATTTCCCACCCTCCACTTACCTCCAAGCCACTTCATGCTCTATCCTCCATCCTATTACCTTGACCCTTACCATCCACCCTGCTTCATTTCTCTGCATCTATTCCATCCTAATTTTTTTCCTTCTCAAAAATCAATCTGAAGGGGGTGGAGAGGGGAGGAAGGATAATAGGATGATCCCACTTCATTCCACTCCCTTCAATCATGCCTATCTTCATCCTAGATTAGAATAATATAGAGCAGTGACCATTGAGAGGAAAACATGTGGCAACTAATAGTCAAATGGCACATAGAAAAGAGAATGACTTGGCATAGGAGCATGATGATGAATTGGACTCTAAAAATAACATGCAACATTCATGAGTGGCAAGGTATTTGGAGACTCTACTTTACCACACAATGTGATTCCATTTTTTGTAATAATTTTCTTTTCATAGTTCATGTGGAATAAAGAGCTAAGTGCCAAATCCGATAGATAAGGTTGGCTGAATGAAATTTAATGGTGATTGTAGCATGCATTCCAAAAGATAGTAGTTGTGGCTACAAATAGGAAAATCATGGGACTTAGTTCTTCGTGAAAAACCCAAAATCATGTAGAATCTAATGAGAGAATCCTTGTAATTCATGAAAGTAGATTTGGCATATAAATTTGGCTCGAGTGGTGTGAATTCCCACACCTAAAAAAAAATTGGTGGCGAACAATCAAGGAGGACACATAAATTTCACTAGAAAATAATTTAGAGATTTTATCATACAAACAACGATAAGGAAATATCCTAAAAACATCTTGCCATGGCCAAGTCATTGAATCATGAAAAAGAGGTCCAATATTTGTGCACTGATCTTCAAAGAGAGATGACAACAAAATATTTTAATCTTTGTTTAAGGAATAAAGGGGATTCTTTGACATTAGAATTAAATAACGTTCACTTCTCCTAGGTTAAAGAGCTCCATCTATATAGACCACTAATGGTGGTTCCAAAAGTTGGTTTCATGAAACAAATTCGTTATTTTTCAATGATCATCTATGATTTTGTCATATATAATAAATGCAAAGCCAATGGCTAGTCCTCTACATCCTCATGAAAATGTTATCATGAAATGTAATAGGCATGGGTCACAACTCTCATTGATGTTTTGATTAAGACAATGATTGACATCATTCACCAACAATGGCTGCATCATCATCATCATTTAGAGGTTCACTATCGTTCCTAAACAATGTTTCATCATCATCAACCTGATTATCATAATCATGTTCCACGACATGTTCATAACCATATTAATAAGAAACTTAATAAGAAAATCAAAACTTATGTTAATAATTTTATGTTTTTTATCAAAATTAAAATCAATAGAATTTGGTCAACCTAGTCAAATAGGGCCCTTGACTAATATGAAACGACTCACGAGTTGAGATGAAATATGCTCGAGAACTTCATGTGGCTCATTTTCAGAATGTTGCCTATCCTTATCAATAATAGATGGAATCTAAAGGAGACAAAGAAAAAAAATTGGAGTTTGCACATATAAAAATAAGTGATATCTTTACTGTAAAACATATAAGGTTGAAACTATATCAATTCAATTCTTTTCAAGATACTTGACTGGGAATGCTCTCTCCATGCAAATACAAAAAGCTATATTGTTCTATTATACCATCACAAATAAAGTTCTCTCGTACTTTATCAAATGTTTGTACTTTCGCTATGCCACATTTATTACATGGACATTTTGTGGACATCTTATTCCTTGAATGCTCCTCAGAAAAATTTAATAATTCCTCAACCCCATCTTTATATTATTTTAGTGTTATACACATAACCAGTTTTCAAGCCATATAAATTTTATTGAGCACAAGTTACCACTGATACATTTTTCGCATATCACAATGAATAACCAAATACAGAAACTATACCTATTTTTCAATTTCATCCAATTTATTTTGTCCATTTGATAACATGTTCCAGGCTCCTTTGAAATTGTGTCTACAAAGATCTATATAAGTTAATTTACACTAAAGTTAGATCACAAGGAAACTAAAGATAGAAGTTACTGAAAATAAGCCCAGATTTGTAACAAAAAATTAGCAGTTCTATATAATGACACATCAGATGTAATAAAACCTTCTAATGGTGTATTTATGTTGGTGAAATCCATTATTTTAACTGCTATATGACCGCAAGGGCCACATTTATTCTAGACCTACTCAAGGTTATAGTGTATTTGTGATGAGTCCTTTGGTACAATTTTGACCACTTATTATTCTAACCTAATAATATAGAGACAATATAGCAAAGCCTAAAGTTAAATTTCTTTTGTTGCCACACAAGTGAATGGATAACTCCTTTAATGTGTGATCTTGAGGGAAAAATACATAAGAATTTGATTGAAGGTGAACATTAAAGAGGCATTTTTGAATTGCAGTAATGACCTGAGAGAGGAATTGGCATTCAAACTTAACCTTGGAAATTATGGGTTCAGTTTTTTGTGTTTCATGTCAGGGTCAAATTTTCCAAGCTCCATAGTACTCACACATTGCAAAAAGCTCATAATGCACTGTAAATATTCACTAAAATGTCACTTCTCCTGGAAATCCTGAGCTAACCTACAAGCAACATATTTCATTATATTCCCACATAGGTGTAATATAGTCAAAGCTTCTTAGAGTCCATGAAAGAAATCAAATTGGATGTAGATAGTCCTAATCAACTAAGGACTATACAAATTGTTAGGTCCCTATAATACTAGTGATTACCCCATTACTATTTTAGTTGTATCCCTTATTAATATTGTTGTGCCCCTATTGTCCCCATATTTTTATTATTATGCCCCATAGAATCCCTTTATTGTTATTTTTGTGGCTTTATATTATTATTGTTAGGTCGGCTAGGTTATATTGTGACTGCTTAGACTCCTATATATAGAAAGGAGGTTTTGTCATTTGTATCATCCAAGAATTGTTCATTTATGTAATGTAAAGGAGGTTGCCCCCTCGAAGAGGCTGAATTCTAAGGCATTGATCTATCTTTTCTACTTTTCTTGAGCTAGTTTCATAACATTTGGTATCAGAGCTTT